>VZRU01017839.1:123167-174212 GCA_013398155.1 Pedionomus torquatus | reverse complement strand
TTTGGAAAAAAAAAAAAAAAAAAAACAGCCCTCCAGTTCGTGCCACGTCTCAAAGTCTTTTGGGTATTGGCCCGTTCTGAGTTCAGCTGCTGGGAGGCTCCCAGAAAGGAAAGGTGTAGGCTGGGGTGTCAGCCAGCTGAGATGGGTGTCAGCCTGCAGCTGGAGGGCTGGGTAAATCCTGCCCTGGGCTTGGGTGTGACATACACCTTTATGTCTGTAATGTATCACCCTAGTCTCTTGTGTCAACAGCTTTCTTAGCATTTCTTTCTTTTTTTTTTTTTTAACCAACCTGCCAGGTGTTGCTGCAGTTCATGACCCGAGATCCACTTTTTTTTAACTTGTGTCTTTATGCTTTCAGTATGATTTACAAAAATTGCTTATAATAAGGCTCATTCAGCAGCTGGATAATGGTTGTCAGGAGTTAAGAGACACTGTGGCATGTTTATCAAAGAAGCATATTGTGTTTCTGGGTCCCAAAGCTCTGGTTTTCAGTTAGCTTCTGTTAAAGGTAGGATATGCAAAGGCACCTCTGGGGTGCCAACGAGGGCCTTTCTTGCAAGGGACATGAAGGTTGCAGGACAGAGGAAGATCAGAAAATGGCCTCAGCCGTGAATTCTGAGCTGCAAATACAGATTAGGAGAAGAGTTCAAGGTCTTGGAAAGGATGTGTTAATCCCTTCCTAACCTTGGCCTTAAATACTTGAACAACCTAGCTTTCTCCCTGCCATGCCCCAGTTTGGCAGCCATGACCTGCCTGTTGGCTGCTGAGTGGGGCCGGGGAGGGACAGGGGCTGCAACCTCCTACAGGACCTGACAAAGCAAGTCCCCATCCCTTGGAAACGTTTTTTGCTCCCAGCATTACTTTCACGCCCAGAGCGTGAGTGCTCCTAGCACAGTACTTGCAAAGCCACCCCACCAGTGAGGAACCCCTCCCGGGTGGCAGGGAAGGTCCTTTATTGTCCTGCTTTGGCAGGGGTGTTGGACTGGATGATCTCTGAAGGTGCCTTCCAACCTTTACCATCCTGTGATTCTGTGTAGTGAGGCTCCATCCTCCCCACCAGCCTGTTGCCCAGCAGGACCTGCCCTTCTGCTCCCCCTTTCTTCCTGGCATCACCTCAACTACCTCTGCTCGCTTGGGGATTTTTTTTATCTTCTTTTTAGAGTAGGAAGAAGAGATGCTTTTGTGGCTAACAGCTCTCGGGTTTGCCCTTCTTTCCACCAGGCTCACTCCACATAAGCCGGTGTTAAGTCTGTTGGCTAATTAGCTTTATTTATCGTCTCTTTTAAGGCTTTGCATCATGCAGGGGGTTATTTGCTGTTGCTGCTGCTTTGCTTATTTGTTTGGGGCAGGGGTTTTGTTTTCCTTTTTGCCTTCCTCTCAAGGGCCTCCGTAATTGTCACCTCAGGCATCAATTACAGCTCAGCAGTGCTTTTGGGCACTGTCCGAGTTTGGGAATTGCCCAGCCCTGAGGAGGGGGAGGGTGAGCACAGAGACAGCCCCGGCGGGGAGCCTGCATGAAGGGACCCCATTGAGTGATGCTATGGGGAAAGGAGCCGGGGGCACCACAGGAATGAGCTCTGGGGTTTCATAACCAGAGCTGTTGGGAGGTTTGCTGTCTTAAAGGTCTCCCCGCTGAAGCTGAGCTGCATAAACTGTTGGATAATCTGTGTTAGAGGCTTTTCCTCCCCAGCAGGAGAGCTGTGGGATGCCAGCAACATCAGTGTTTCGTACTTCTAAGCCTATACTTTGCTTCCTAAATTCAGCCACTCAAAATTCTGACAATTTTGCAAGCAAAAAAATGAGGAGTTTTTGCATGGTTTATTACTAGCAAAATCCTCTTGCCTTTTTTTTTTTTTTTTTTTTAATTGCCAGAAAGTACAAAGAGTGTTTTGTTTCTCCTGAAACAAGCAGAAAACATCCCTTTTGGGTGTGAGGGTTTTTTTCATTTGTTTCCCCCCAAATGGGGGATTTCCACTGCAGCTCTCCCATGAATTATTTTTGTCTCCAGGGAACAGAAGATGGGATGGGGTTACCTTCCCAGCAGGTTCTCTGAGGTTCAGCACACCCAACTCCATTACAGTCATGCAGAAGTATTACTGGAGACCTTCTCAAAGCATCACTCAGCAGAAAGTAAGAAATGTGCTCAAGTCAGCTGTCTTCCCTTTCATCCTCCACCACAGCATCTCTTCAGAAAATCACGGTAATTAACGTAGCGCTGCCTTGTCCTGCCTAACACTTTGCATTGTGCTTGCCACGTGCTAAGAAGCCTTCTGTCTGGTTTCTGGGTAGTGTAGAAGAAGGAAGCAAGAAAGACCAAAAGCAGAGTGAAGCTGTGCTAAAAACCTGAGGCTGAATCTGGGCTCCCTGCCACAGCCCCACAGAGAGGCACAGCCCCGTGCACGCAGGGGCTGGACATGGGGATGCTCAGGGCCCATCTGCCTTGGATGCTAAGTCCCAGGAGTCAAGTGCTGGGATTAAGAAGTCACCCAGACATGCTGTTCACACAGTAAAATTAGTCCCTGGCTAAAGCGTTTCTTAATCTTAGGCGCAGCTGAGATAATCTAAGCACAGATTAACCAGGTCCAGATGGAGTTAAACTCCCCACTCCCTGTCTATTTTTGGTAGGAAGAGACTACTACTACTCCAGTTTCTCATCAGATGTTCACACACCAGACCCCACTCAGGAGAACAGGATGTGGAAAGTCAGTGTAGTAGGATTGCCTTGAGACACAAGCCTCAAATCCTATGGTTTTATCACAAGTTTTGCAACATAGGGCAGCAGTTTGTTCTCAGGGCCCCATTCCTCAGGTTTCTCTGATTGCATAATAAACCATCTTTTCACTTCCAGGGGGGATAAAAAAAAAAAAAAAGAAAACAAAATTGGCCCTCAAAATGCAAAGTGAACAATGTCAATGTAAAATTGTCTTCAAGAAAGTCCTTCCCTAGGGTTTTTCTGTGGGGTAAATCAGGAAACAATCTCCATCAGCTTTCCATATGCCAATATTTAAAACACTACAGGGTTTGGGGAAAAAAAAATACTACTTCATTTCACGAGTCTCCTTTCTACGTTCTCAGCTAAAAGCTCACATGTGGCTGGGGCTGGACATGGGAGCTGAAGGCCGTCATGCTCTCAGGATCTCCCCACTGCAGCGTTTGGATTTCCTTAAGTGAAACTATCAGTGAAGACCCACTGGGTTTGTAAAACTTTGCAAATGTTCCTATTATTATGAGGTGTTACGAATGCTTGTTTTTCAAAATAAAATAAACTTCTTGCCAAAATTTCATAGTCTGCCGTTAAGTAAGAAAGGAAAGGAACAGCGTAGGGAATGTTAAAATTTTAAACTGGTATTCCCAGACCCTTAAAACAGCTCTGTTTCTACATTTATTTATTTTTTTAAGAAGAAATATTTAATTTTCAGTCTCTTGGATGTTTCTGGATCATTTTAAGGTAGAAAGAGCGATGGTTCACTTTACTACATTTTGATACATCCCTTTGTCATCTCCACTATAAAATGGTTTGCCTTTTGGCTGAAATGTAACTTTCTCACTGGCTCACGTACACACGCCTGTATCCCTGTCTCTGCACAGAAATCATATACTGTGAAGAAAAAGCTGTGTGCAGCATTCTTTTGGAGCTGACAGCTCTGATGTGCTGTATCAGAGGGTGCTGCTGGCACCCCGCGCAGCCAAAGGGGACAGGGCAAGGGATGGCACCAGGGGCTGGGAGTATTCCTTGGATGCTGCGGGGTGCCTCATCTGGCCTCACTGCATACAAGGATGCTCTGCAAGAAACCATCGGCTCTGAGAGGGGACTCGCCTGGGAGATTTGGGGCAGCTTGGTCCTCTCTTGAAAGGAGGACCCTGTCTGGGAAGGGCAGTGGAGAGCAGGAGTGGGTGCTGACGGTCCCCAGGGGATACCCATGCACCTCACATCTAATCTGACAGGTGCCACGTCCTGCCCCACTGCTGTGGCTTTCTGCTGCTGGCAGCCTTCCAGGCGTGTTTTATTGCTCCAGTCTTAATTTCTCACAGCAACAGGCTGGTTGGGTGAGTGTCTCACTGTTTAAGGAAGAGCCGCGTCTCTGCGCTGCATCCTGGAAACTTCTGTGTGGGTTTTAAAAGCAGGGACAGGTTAAAAAAGATTGATTTGTTTTTTCCTACAAAGGCCACCGTGCCACGAGGCTGCAAGATGATTGATCAAATGACCTTTTTCCCCACTCAGTGCCCTTCCCAGAAACCTGTCATATCCGTGCACTGTAAACACCTCCAATGGGATCAAAGAGCCACGTGATGCAGGCGGTGCAAGTGCTGAACGCCGCAAATTTGTAATGGCTTTAACCAGCCCTCTTAAGCAAAGGGCTGGAATTAGACACCATAGGGGTTTTTGCAGCTGTGGGAGCCTCTTGTGTGCCAGCAACCCTCCACAGCATCCGGGACGCGGAGCTGCCAGTCTTACAGTGGCTACAGAGAAGAGGCAGGACCCCATCCTCCTCCCACCATCCTGCTTGCTTCAGGTGCCTGCTTCCCTTTCCCGGTCTCCAGTGGGACAAAGCAGAGGGCATCTGATCCAAGGAAAAAGCCCCACGAGCTTCCCAGGTGGCATCTTTATTCCCTTGGGGAGTGCAGCTCTGTGGAGCATGGTTATTAACCAGACAGTCCTGAAGGACACTTTAAAATAAATTAAGAGGGCTGTTCCACTCTTGCAGCTGATTACAGGCATGCCTGTTTGTATTGGTGGTTGGGTGTTTGGGTTTTTTTTTCCAGTGGAAAAGAACGCTTGGAAAAAAATCTGTAATTTTCCCTTTTTGCCAGATCAGGCCTCTGTGTAATAACAAAACCACGGCGCTCACCGCTCGCTGCTCTCTTTGGGACACCCGGGCTAAGCGAAAGCACGTAAATCTGCAGGAGGCCGGCAGGGGAGGGGGGTGGCCGGGGCACAGCTGTCCTGACATACTATCCACCCCCCACCTCCCTGCTACGGCTTTAGCATCTGAAACGCAGGAGACATGCGGATCTGGAGGTAAGCCCCGGTGGGAAGGAGAGCGGCGCCGAGTCCTGCAGGTCACCAGTTAAGCATTTCAGCCCGGAGCAGATCTCTCGTAAGCCACTTTTTGGAGATAAGCTTATCTAGACCCGACAGCTGAATTTAACCCTGAACTTTTGATCTTGATTTTTAGCCTCGGCAAGCCTATACGCTTCCTTGAAATTATACACACTAGATTTCAGCTCCACCACAAAAACGGCTCCACCGCTGCCTTAGAAGGGTCTTGCACGGCCGTGCATGACAGCAGCATCCAGTAATGCCCCTGGTTTCACAGCCAGCCCTGCAAGTCAGACAGGCCCCCGGCTGGGGAAAGCCTTCGATTACCGACAGTGGGGCTCCAGCAGGAGAGGAGCCTGGATTTTACACTTCCAAATGATAACACATTTGAAGGTAATATTGCACAGAAGTGGTTATAACCCCAGCACTTTCCTGTGCGGGCTTTTCGGAAATTTGTTTTCAGTGCATGGAAGCAGCGAGAAGCGCTCTTTCTTGCTGCATGAAAGATGCACTTGGTAATAGTCTTTCTATTGCCGGACAAGCTGACTGCGTCGGGGCTGTCAGCGCCGTGACGGACTAGCCAGGAAGGGGTTCGCTAATCAGTTTTCCTAGCATCAAATCAGCATCTGCTCTATACGATCAAGGAAATTGAGGAATCTCAATGTTTTCGCAATATTGCTTAGTTGGCCATGAAATATGGGTGGTTCTGAGAGGAACAGCTTATTTTTCCCTCACATAAAGCAACTTTGGCTAATGATGAAGCATCGCTGCACGATGAAGCCAGCTAATAGCGGCGCTCTGATGAGGGCAGATACACATCCAGCATCCCAGCAAAAGGAAAGGGAGGCGTAAACAGCTTTGCAAATAAGGCATTATTAATATGGTTGAACTACAGAGGGCAGAAGGGATTTCTTTTCTCCTCTTTCACTCCAAAAGCAATATTCAGAAAATGTCTAGGTTCCCACGTTCAGCCAAGAAATTAAATTCTTAGAAATTTAGCTAGATGTTTTCTAGCTTGATTTTTGTTTGCTAGCACACACACACAAAAACAATAGTCTTCCCAGGCTAGACGGTTTTCTGGAATCAGGCTGAGGAAATCAGTCTCCTGGCCAAGGGATGGATGAATAATATTTAAACAGAGCCAAAGCCCCACTTCTGGAAATGATTTGGGGCTCTACTTGCCCATGTCACTCCTGACACTAGAGTCTGAGCTCTGAAGACTTTCTGTTGCTTCCAAAAATGTACCTTTTCCACAAGCCTAAACAGGTCTTTAGCACTCCCTTCTTTAAACCTATGACATTTGCCACTGCAACAAAACGCTCCTGGGTCAGTGCAAAGTGGCATGACTTTCTGTAGTTTATAGAGACCGAGGGACAGACAGCAGCTGAGGGCCATGCCCTTCATGCTGGAAGCAGGGCAGATGTTCACACCACGCCAGCCCACCTCCAAAATGAGAGCACCCGGCTCAGTCCTGGCTTTTCCTGGCCAAAGTGCTTTCTGAGTTTCTCCTTTGGCAGGACAGCTGTGGTAGCAGGATGGAGGAATTCGCTTCCTTCCTCCCCTCTCTCCCCGGCACCAGCATTTTTCCTGAGAGTGGAAAAAAAAACCCTCCCAGAGCCTCCCACTCCCTCTCCGTAGGGCCTGGGGCTGGGGTACCCATTGTGTGATGGTGGGGCTGGATGTGGAGACAGTGCTCCCAGGGTTGGTGTGGCAGAGCTGGACAATCCGATGATTCAGAAGGTCAGGGACAGCCTAGTTTTTCAAGATTTTTAGACCAACCACAGGCCACTCGGTTTAGACAGACGCTGAAAAGGGGCAAACCCATTCCAGGGACCGAAGCACATAAGCCCTTTTTATGTAACAGCCCTGTGATATAAGCGCCAGCCGGGGATTTATGCTGTCTTTGAAGTAAATTGCATCCCGGTGCACTATAGCATGAAAGTTAAGATTTACCATTGCCAGGACACTGAAGACCCCGGTGGAAGCAAGGGAATAAATAGCACGGTGCTCTCTTCGCTGCCTTCTGCTGCGCGACTCGGCTTCGCAGACCTTCCTCCCCTCTCTGCCCCTGCTTCCACTTGCATTGTGTCGGGGAAGCAAATTGGTCACATCTGCATCCGGCCAGAGAGGAACAAATGTGCTGGCTAGGCAGCAAGGAGCTTTCTGAGGGGGGATACCTCAAAGTGAAATGAAAGGCTGGCCATCAAAGGTAGAAAACAGACCAGCGGATAAAAGGGATTCTTTGCTTAGCTTTGGTAAGGCTACTAGGTATTAATAAAATGAAAAAAGCACAAGAAAACTGGGGCATCCACAGCAGCACGTTTTTTCCCCCTCCCCTTTCCCTTTGCTCATCCTCTGTCATCAGCGGAGAGGAGGGATCGGCGTCCCCCCATGCTGCGGCAGGCACTGTTTATCTTCACTCCTCAGGACGCTGCCATTAGCAGGGCTTCAGTGTGCCGTGATGCTTCATCATTAGCTGGAGGTGCTTGATCTGGCTGGAGAAGAAATGAGCCATTCCCCCCAAAGAAATCCTTGCATTTTGTGGCCAGCTGAGCAAATATTTTTAAATACTCCAGCTCTGCAGTTTCAGCGGTCAGATAAAACAAAGGGGGATCTGATACAAAAGGGCTGAATTCTTCCGTTCGCTCTCCGGCAACCCCACCGACATCGGTAGCAGTAACGGAGAACCAAGTTCAGCACAGCAGGGAAGCACACGCGTAAGTCCCACGGAAAATCCCTGCGGTCTTTACAGTTAATCATGTCCAGTTAATCACGTCCAGAGGTGGACGAGTGCTCAACTGATGCTCTGAATCATGACACACAGGCAATTACCCTAAATCAGAGCAGTATCTTCCAGTCCCAAAAGGCTCTATTATGCCATACCAACTCCTGAAGGGAAGGTGAAAGTCCCAAGCGGCAGTGCTGTGGTGTAGGGAGGATGAAACAGCCAGGTGTTCCTCTGCCACCTCCCCAGCACTTGTCTAACCTTGTGAAAAGTTCTGGCAGCTCTTTAAATCCAGGCTGCTGAGATTTACAGCTCCAGACCCTCGGGGCAGCTTCCCGAGTTTACTCTGGGTTTCTCCCAGACGGCTGCACCGAGCCCCACAGACAAGGTTTCACAGGGGCTGAGAGTTACGGGCTGGGCAGTGTTTGGCCTCCTTCTTCTCTCTGATTGTAAATATGTGCCTTCCCTTCTTCCAAGCATCCTGGCCCCCTTCTCAGGCGCTCTGCTGAAGCAAAGCCTTCTCGCCACCCTTTCATTGCCTGGGCCCAGTGTGCCAGAAGGATGCTCTCCCATCCACACTGACAGAGATCCAGAAGAAATTGTTTCCTGCTGGGAGTAGCTTGACCCCTGCCCTGTGCCACTGCCAGCAGCTCGGGCAGCCACCAGGGATTCAGCTCTCAGGGCAACCCAGCTTGTGCTCGCTCGGCATCGGCAAGGAAAAGGCCCCTGAGGAAGGATGCTCATTAGCTGCAGCATCTCTCCTGCTGGCCGGGCTCCCATGGCTGCGCAGACAAGACCTCAGCGAGCTCTGCTCGCCTGTCCAGGGACAGCAGTGCTTCCATCGCCTCCGGGCGTTCAGCTCAGCGGGATCACTTGCTGCACCGCTCTGTGATTGCGATTGGAAACGTTTTCCAGACCACCACTTCTTAGGAAAAGAGAAATACCCCCAGATAAGAGGTTTTTTTGGGGGGGACATGATGCTGGGGTGAATGGATCGACTCCTGGGCAAAGGAAAAGGAGAGCCCTTCCTGTGCTGGTTACTATTCTGACTGCTTTGGCATCCATTTATAGGATTACAACATTATCACACGTTAAGACACAAGCTAAGCCCTATTTTTCATGTGTGCACTTGGGAAAAGGCAAGGCAGAAGGAGGGTCTGCGTATTCTTGTTTGGGAGCCAAAGACTAACGTGCCCAGCAAAGCAAAATTAACCCAAATACCATGATTACGCAGAAAAAAAACTCTGCCAGAGAATGTCATTTCACCAGCGATATCCCGCAGTTTTCCGCTGGTGAGAGTTCGAGAGGTGGCATGGTAACAGAGTACATCAGGGCAGGCATTTGACTGGAAGCATTAAATACCTCAGAAAGGTGAATGGCCAAGGTCTTCCCGATAATTAAAATGTGTGCAGTCTTCATAGACCAAGAAAGGGACAGAGCTATTGTTTAAACAGGTAATTAGAGCTGTATTTTAAGTAAACTCGAGGCGGTAACGAGCTCTCTCAGATGGTAAGAGCAGCTCTCCAGCCTCTGGTTCCAGCATGAATAACTATTGCACCCCCACCTGCTGCCGGGGGGGTGGCCACAGCGCTCCCAGCCCTGCTCCCCTGTGACTGCGTCTGGTGGGGAGAAAAAAAAAAAATTCCTATCTGATTTCACATTTTTCACTCCCTGTCTCCTTCCTTCTGCGTTCAGGTTCAGGGGAATTGGCTGAGCCACTTTTTTTTATTAGAGCGGCAGCAAAGAAAAAAAAAATGGGACCCAGTCAAGCCCCAAGGGAAGGGAGGAAATAGCATGAGCCAGTGCTCGCTCACACACACACCGCAATCACACACACTCCCCATCCACACAGGAACAGAGAAAGGGCTGAGATCTGGTGGAACTGCCGTAGAGGCAAAATCATTCACTCCCACCCCACAGCCCAACCCCAGGAGACTATAAAGTCTCCTTGCCAGCCAACCCCATGCGGAGGACACTCCGAGATGTGCCACAATCTCACTTCGGACAGCCAAGGATGCACGTTCTTCTGCTGGGGAATCTGCACGGGACCTAGGCAGGGAGAGACTCAAACCATTCTAGGGTGCTGAGGATGGGGCCAGGGAGATGTGCTCCCGCTCTGCTCTGCCTCCTGGAAAGGGCTAATCCCTTCCTCACTGCCCTCCTGATGCTCATTCCTGATCAGGTTTCCACATTAGCTGGGGAGGGGGAGGTGCTGACTTCCGATTAACCCCCTTGTATGCAAAACCAGAGAAAACAATCAGACCTAGAGGAAGGCAAGGAGGTGTTTTTGCACCATCAACGCAGTCTTCCATGAAAAATATATAAAGGATAGACATCAGCAATAAGGAAAGAGGAGAGTACAAAGAACTGGGCTTGGCTTTGCAGCCCGCATCATCTGGGTTGTTCTGACAGGCCAAAAAAAAATAGCTTAAAACAAAACACTGCAAACTGCAGAGGGCTTTGGGAGCATTCTGGGAAGTGGGCTGATGGCGGGGCAGTGGGGTGAGGGCACGGTGCTCTGTTACAGAGCAGGGAGAGGCAAAAGCCCCTGGCAAGCAAAAGGCTGGTCACATCTGGGAACACCCATGGCCCTGTGCTGGCCACAGCAACGTGATAGTCTTTCACTCCGGTTTGTTTGCCACCTGGCTTCAGAAGCCAGGACCAAAGTTTTGTACAGAAAACTCAGGATGAATATTTGTTCTGTGTTTTGCTCTGTAGTATCACTCCAGAAGAGAAGACTGATGCCAGCGAGCATGGGAGGGCCAGCCTGTTTTGAACCTGGCATCTCTCACCCCTTTGGGAGCAGAGCTTGAAGACAAGGGACACAATGAAGACGGACATCCTCACCCCTAGAAAAAGTCACCACACTCAGAGTCACCTCTTTGACAATCAAGGAGGACTTTGGCCGGTTCCCTGAAGCAGATTTCCTTGCCTATTTTTTTTTTTAAATGTCAGGTTCACTTATAATAATAACAGTACCTGCAACATACAGAAATTTTCATTCTCCTTTCCACTAGAAAGGGTGGGAAAGAAGATGAGAGAGAGTGTCTTATTGCTGGTTTTGACTGCCGCATGAGCTTCGGAAATCATTTTTATTTCTTGTGAGTCTCAGGATATCAGGAGGTTTTGTTGCAGCTCCAGTTCCCAGAGTCCTGTGACAGGATCAAACTTCCTGCTTTCTTGTCCTCTCCAGCCCTCCTTCCTCCAAGAAAGCTGTTAAAATCATAGCATCATAGAATGGTTAGAGTTGGAAGGGACCTTAAAGATCATCGAGTTCCAACCCCCCTGCCATGGGCAGGGACACCTCCCACTAGAGCAGGTTGCTCAAAGCCCCATCCAGCCTGGCCTTGAACACTCCCAGGGATGGGGCATCCACAGCTTCTCTGGGCAACCTGTTCCAGTGTCTCACCACCTGCAAAGTTAAGAATTTTATCCTCATATCTAATCAAAATCTCGTCTCTTTCACTTTAAAGCCATTACCCCTTTTCCTATCACTACACTTCCTGACAGAGTACCTCTCCTGTAGGCTCCCTTCAGCTACTGGAAGGCTGCTAGAAGGTCTCCCCNGCACACTGCCGGCTCATGTTGAGCTTCTCATCCATGAGCACTCCCAAGTCCTCATCCTCAGGGCTGCTCTCCAGCCATTCTCTGCCCAACCTGTATTTGTGCCTGGGATTGCCACGTCCCAGGTGCAGGACCCTGCACTTGGCTTGGTTCAATTTCATGCAATTTGCATTAGCCCACCTCTCAAGCCTGTCCAAGTCCCTCTGGATGGCATCTCTCCCCTCTAGCATGTCAACTGCACCACCGAGCTTGTTGTCATGAGCAAACTTGCCCTCTGTTAATGGCAAAGGGAAAATGGGGCAGGGAAATTCATCTGTATGATCTATTTGGAGTAATTAAGGTCAGATTTGCTCTCCTCCATGGCTGGAGGTGGTCCCCAGCCAGGGCTGTTGTTCAGGGTGCTGACAGGACCCACAGTGCTCAGGAGGGCCTGCAGTGCTCTGGCTGCCTCCATGGCAAGAAGCAAGAGAGGATGTGAGGTTATCCCAGGTCTGGAGGAAACTCTCCCTCCTGACTTCTTGACTAAAACATCCCTTTGGGAGCTGTCTCGTAATTGCTGGTGTGACAGAAGCTGTGAGTGCCTGCAGCGGCTGCTGGGGGTCTCACCCACAGCCTGTGACAGCCAGGGGCTCAGCCCCTGATGGAAGGGGAGCTGAGTTTCCTGGGGCTGGGTTGCACCACTGGAACATCTCACAGCTCTGCCGGGCAAACCCCGGGGCAGGGCTTTTCCCAAGAGAGAGAGCAGCCTCAGCAGCACGGAGCGAAGCATCCCCGGCCATTGACCTCCACCGTGGGCTGACTCTTAAACAGCTCAGAGCACAGACACCTCAGTGAGTCATACTGCGAAACTATTTTTTTTAATTTTTTTTTTTAAAGTGTGCTGCTCCATCAGTCAATTACTTGAAGAGCTGCTCTAATTTGGCACCCAATTGTTTCCCCAGCTGCCGCTGCGTCTGATCTCTGCTGTGGGGCTGCAGGAGAGGGCTGCCTGCGCAAGGGAAAGAGGACGGGCGCCCGAGGGAGAAGGAGGAGGAGGAGGAGGAGGAGGCAGCAGGGGAGGGCTGGGCTGCCCAACAACCCTGCGCCCGCAGAACGGCAGCACTAAAAATGCAGGCATTAAAAATATCTCAGGGTCACGGGTGATTGCTGGATAATAGAAATGGCTTCGTGAAGCGACAATGGGAGGGACAGGTCCTGGTGGCAGGGGAGCAGCCTGCCAAGGCTGGGCTGGCAGCGGTGGCTCTCTGCGAGCCATGGCTGCAGCCACCGCCACTGCTCGGCAATGAATGTGATGTGACATTTACGGCTTTTTTCCACCGTGGATTTCAAATCGCTTCACAAAGGTTGCTTAATAGCACTGTCCCCTTCCACTCTTCCTCTCTCTGCCCTCTCCCTATTTAATATAAAAATAAGTGACTTGCCTCCTGCCATGCGAGAAGCCAGTGGCAGAGCCAGCAGCAGAGCACGAGTCCCTGACCTCTGTCTCCTGCCCTTTAGCCCCTACGAGCACTCCATTTTTTCCGAGAAAACCAAGAATAGGAGCCATACCACAACAGCTGTTTTTAAGTCAGCGAGGACTTCTGAGTGAGGGAGAGGAGGCTTGCTTTCAGTGAGGTCCCTTGATTGAAACTGCACTGCTTCCCAGGCACTGTGAGGGGCTGCAGGTGTTGTGGTGAGGGACACGGGTGCGATGGTCCCCGCTCCGGGATGGAGATACCCAGAAGCAGAAAGACGTGTAGCTCCAGCCTAATCCATGTATCCAGGCAGTAGTTTCTCTAGCTCTTTTAACACAAGCATTGCCGTATTCTGTTGCACACTCACGTGCATGCATTTGCCTGCTTGAAACAGCCGGCATACCCCAGACAACAGACAAGCCCTGGCACTCCAGCCCTAAAGCTCTCCAGGAGCTCCAGGTGAAACCTCCCACAGTTCTGGATGCAGGTGGTGAGGCCTGAGACCCAGGACTCGCCTTGACATGCTCATCACAGCTCCTACTCGAAGGCACTGGTGCTCCCCATCAGCCGGCATCTCCTGAGGACAAGAGGCTCCCCACCAGAGGGTAGGAGAGGCAGGCCCATGCCGATGGGGCTGGGTCACTCTCCACCAGGCCAAGTGAGAGAGAGTCCCAGCCAGATGGAGTCAGGAGAAAGCACTACCAAGTTGTTGGCCAACTTAGGATGCGATGTTGGCTTCACAGGATGCTACTTGGCTGCTTATCCCTGAATCAAGATTCAGCGATGCCAGGAGACAGGCACAGCGGGGAAACTGAAAGCAAAAAAAAAAAAAAAATGGCAGAGTGGATGGCAACTCGACATTAATTCATTTTTACCATATGTCTGACTATTCATTACACTCTACCATTCTGTTCTACATGACTCCTGGGGGTCTTCCGTGCCATTTTATGGCTAGCGGGGTTCCTCCTCGCTCGCGGCACCACATTACCACACTCCCAGGTACCCAGCTCACGAGGTCCCTCAGCCAGCGCAGCCCCATTCCGTGCATCCACTGGCACTCCCAGCCCTTGCCTGGCACACCACCGACCTGCCAGGTCACCAGCCGCAGGGGACTGTCCCCCGGGGAGGGCAAAGGGGTGGGCGCCACCTGCTACAAAAACCTGCCCAGGCATCCCCACAGAGAAGCGACGGGTTGGGTTTGGTTGTTTATTTTTTTATGGGTTTGCAAATTATTCTGTATTTCTCTGCGGTCTCCCTCCGGAGCGCGTTCCTGGCAGGGGACCAAGGCCCAGCTCCAGCAGCAAGCGTGACTCATCCTGGCAGGCGTCGGGCCCGGGAGGGGGAGGATCACCCAGGCTGGGAAGGGAATGCCAATGGCTTTTCCGTGTGTGTGCACTGGCTGCAGAGGCAGCTGTTTCTCCTTGTAGGTGGGAGGGTTGACTTAGGGGGCCCCTTCCCTGCATCCAGCTGTCCAGCGCCCCGTAACACCGATGCGGCTTCTCACCCTCGCTCCCATCACACGCTCGCGGAGCAGCAGTGAGCCGCCGACACTCTGTCCAGAGCCTGAGCAGACCCCTGCCTTCTTTAGGCTGCAAGACCCTGGACCAGCTCCTAGTGGATCAGCCCCACTGCGGGATTTCAAGGAGAATCAGAGGCTGTTCTGCATGGGGAGGTGCAGGGGTCTCTCTGGGTAAGAGAAACACAGCAGCAGGTAGTGTAATAAAGTTGTTTTAATAATTATACGAAATAAGAAGAGAAATATAAATTAATTCTTATGTCCCTTCAGATGCTGGGAACCCAACTTGCGTGCAGCATCGTATAGCCTCCACATGAACAGCCACAGCACAGACTGCAGATCTCACCATTGAGGGACTGGGTCCCCCTCCCATACCGTGGTGTCTTTAATCTCGTGCGACAAACAAAATCATATATCTTCTTCTGACAGGTAGGGACATTCTCTCTTTCAGGATGTCCACCAGAGCGCAACACTAATGGCATGAGGCATCTCAGCATGTTCCTTTACACTGCGCTGCGTAAATGGGTCTCCAGCCCCCCCCAGTACAGGGCCCGGTGCAGCAGACGTGGCCTGTCCAGCATCACCAGCTCCTCAAATACAGGGTCTTCCACAAGGCTCCCAACAGGCAGAAGACCCTTATTTGTCTTTTTGTCAGACCTGTCCTTTTCCTCTAAGTTTTTGTGCTTGCTATTGACCACAGACTGAAGCCCAATCAATGGAGTTGCTGTCAGTGCTTCCCCCAAGGGGATGTGCAATTCAAACGATCAGTGTTGCTCTGACTAAAACACAGGGGCAAACCTTACTTTCACAAACAGTTTTCTTTCACCCCTTAAATTAGAGCATCAAAATCCTCTTACAGGAGGGCTTTAGTTTCCTCATGTAATACTGATGATTAAAGATTGCTTCAACGTGCTGTTTTTCTTTTAAGGGGTGCCAAGTGGATATATTTGCAGAAGGAGTAGCACAGCCACAGTACAGCAGTGACCTGTGAAGCACAGGTACACACATTTCCTGGAGCACCCTGGGGATGCTAAGATTGTGTTTGATGTGAACAACCATCCACCAAAACGTAGCAAGACAATCATCTGCATCTGCTTTCTTTGCCATCAAGGACAAAATACCGCTCCCCTCAGTCTGGCACTCCTTGAACCTGGAGAAAAGCACCTGAGCAGCTGCGTGGGAAAAGTCCCAGAGGCTGCATGGGGAGATCCAAATCCCAGTCCTATGGTTGCAAGCCATTCAAAGCCCAAAACACATGTGCTCAAGTGGGTAACTGATGCTTTTGGTGTTTCTCCATCCCTAAAGCCACTTGGTAACCCACTCCTGGAAGACTTCTCACGTCCTGCTTCCACTCTGCTGGTGGAGCGTCTGGTTCCTAGTAGCTGCGCTTTTTCACAGCCAGTTTTCCACAGAACCAGTGTTTTTCTGCAGAGGTGCTTTTGTTTGAGATCCCCATTTTGTGCCAAACGAGGAACTGGGGCAGGGTTGAAGGGAGAACAGTCTTTTAAAAGCAGTATTTATACCATGTACTCAGATGCGGTCTTCTGCGGCACTAAGACAACCTCTAGAAAAGGGGGGAAAGGCGGCAGATATTCCCCTTAGTTTACCTGGGAACCCGGGGGCAGGTTTTCCCCTTGTGTTGTGTTTGATTCTTGCAATATTGCCTCCACATCAGAACCGCTTTTCCTTCTGTGGGAAAGGAAACGTCCCTGCTGAACGTTTCAAGAACCTGACTTTATTTCTTTTTTGTTTTTTTCACTTNAGTTCCTTGTGGCTCCGTGCCTGACGATGGCAGGCAACCCTTTCAGCAGCGTGCCAGCGGTAGGAACCAGCAGCCCTTCCTGCCAGAGCCGGGAAATCACCGCCACGGCTTTGCGGGGCCGGGAGGCTGGCTGCTGCCCGCAGGGCTCTCCCCACCTTTCCTGCCAGTGGGACAAGAGCTGCCGATATGCCCAGGGAGGGATTTACCAGCCCAGCGTTCTCCCTTTTCCGCTTCGCAAAATGTTCGGCAGCAGCCTGCAATCGCCTCACGTTTATTTAATTTAACGAATGAATTGCACTGTGAGGCGCTGTGAAAATTCCACATCTAAATCGGTATTTGCGTTCAGTATTGGCACATTTCCTAAGGAACCTGAAATCATTTATGCTGCTTTATTGGCTACCTGCTATAGCTAATTAACAACATGAATTAGCATGGAACAATCCCAAATTCAATTTTTGGAAAAGCACCCCGCTTTTGTCCCTGAGATTAGAAGATCCCAAGTCACACACACAGCACAATGTGTATGGTGCATGTGATGTGTGTGTGCGGCGCACATATACCAAACACAAACCTTAAGCAATCAGAGATAAGAGCTTGCTAACATTAATCCGCTTCAAATCATTGTTCAAACTACTTGAGAGACAAACACGCATTCAGTGACCTTGCAGAGCACACGGTTCCTCAGCTGACACAACACAGAAAGCTCCCGAAATAAATGATGTTGCTAAATTCTTACCAAATAGACACAGGCGAAAGGAGGGGTTGGAGAAGTACCCAGCTGAACCCCAATAGCCACCAAGAACACAGGCAAGGATCACACCACTTACTTCTGCCAGTGGAGTAAAGGTAGTAAGACTAATTTAAAAATGTCTGAGCGACGCTTTCATGAAAGATCTGTTCCTGAGGAAGACTCCTGCTCCTGGAGGAGCCATTGAGGAGCAGCCCTGAAGCCAGCCGGGGGATTTGAAGGGCAACATCAGGGATACGTGCAGGCGAAGCTTGTGCCAGCAAGAGGGAGACCTGCAGCCCCTGAGGGAGACCTTGACAGCAGGGAGCAGAGCACCTAAGGCCAGGCCAGGAGGGTGGGATGCGGTGACCGGCGTGATACAGTGCTGGGACAGGCTCTGTATTAAAAAGTGTCTCTGCCAGTTCCTTGGAAACGACCGAGAACTGAAAGCATCAAAGAAATAAAGCTGTTGCCAGCTGGAGGAACAATAGGCGAGCCGGAGCTATCTTTAGCTCACGGGATTAAATTCAAATTGCAAATGCAAAGGCCTCCCTGGAAGAAAAAGCCTTCCCGCACTACCAAGCGCCAGCGTAAGTGCACAGCACAGCCCGGCACCGGCAAGCATCCGCAGCCCCTCTGTCATCCTCCACCCTTATGAAGGAAAGGGAAAAGGAGAGTCAGAGGGGAGGAACACCTGACTGCTGTTCTCCCAAAATACCCTATTTTTTCCTGGGAGGGATGCTCCCAGCAGGGTGCTCTGCTTCCACAGTGGCCCTGTGGGCTCCAGCATCAGTAGCCGTCTAGCTGCGGTCACACAGACCTCAATATGGGCAAGTTTTTCCTGCTTCTCATTGAGGGAGGTGGGAGCCACTGATGTTGGAGCCGTCAGCCCAGCCTCCTGACAAACCACAGGGGTTATTGTCATGGCTTCAGGACAGCAGCATGGGGCCCAGGTCAGAGGCGACCCTGAGTTCAGTAAGAGATGATAAAAACTGGCCCAGGGCACCACTTCCTCTGAAACCACTCTGGGTGACAGCTTGTGCCTCCTCAGTCCACAGGCAATGGCTCTGAATGCCTGGCCCACTGATAACTCCTGAGGGTCCCTCACAGCACAGCAGAGGAAAGCACATCCACAGCGGCAGTTTTCAGGCTCTTCCCCTTTATCAGAAAAGCCATACAGATTGAAAATTAAAAAACAGTCCAGCCAGGTTCTGTGGCAACCAGGACACAGAGGAGGACCATCTGGAGCAGGACTCTTTATGACAGAGTGTAGCAATATGACGAGAGCTAATGGTTTTAAGCAGAAAGAAGGGAGATTTAGATTAGAAATTCTTTCCTGTGAGGGTGGTGAGGCACAGGAACAGGTTGCCCAGAGAAGGTGTGGATGCCCCATCCCTGGAAGTGTTCAAGGCCAGGCTGGATGGGGCTTTGAGCAACCTGCTCTAGTGGGAGGTGTCCCTGCCCATGGCAGGAGGGTTGGAACTAGATGATCTTTAAGGTACTTTCCAACTCAAGCCATTCTATGATTTTGTGACTGTCAGGACAACATCCTTGCTGCCACCCTCTGAAAGGGGGTGTTGATGTGCAAGCCTGAGCCAGATTTGGCTGGTTTAGGTTGCATTACAAGACACATTGTCTTGCCTTTAAGACATGTTAAGATCTTGTCTTAAAGCACTGTTTTGCTTTATGACGTTAGCTAGAGTGTGCTAGCTAGGGGGCTGACAGCTTACTTAGGGTCTGACAGCACACATCAGGATGGCTGATCACGGGGTGCCTCTACACCATGCCCTCAGATCACGAAACTCACTCTGAGCCAACTCCCGCTGCTCCTGACTGCCAGCTTGGCCAATAACCTCCGTGTGGAGCATGGGGGACAGCCCTGGCAGAGCTCCGGGCCGCCGTGGCTATGCAGCTACCAGACCTCATTCATTTATGGGCATCCCCAGTGGCTGCAGAGCCCTGGGTAGCAGAAGCTGAACCCACAGGGCTCACATAGCAACTCTCACTCAGATAAGTGAGGCCCTGGGGCACTGTGCCTCCAAATAAACAGACTTCGAATCCAGCTCCTGAGGTACCAAATTAGGGAAAAAAACCAAGCCGCAAGTTAGGGATTGCAGGCACGGCAGAGAGAGCAGGGGAGGCTGTTGCCTGATAAGGTGCTTAATGAATTGCAGGCTTCTGAGCTGGTTCATTCAGCTGGGGAAATCCAAAAAACACCTCACACCCGAGCACTAGGAAATTGGTTTAATAGTCTCGGTGCCCATAATGAAACACCACCGGGGAGCAGAGGTCCCAGCTCTCACCTCTGTGTGCAGTTTTCATGTTATAAAAAAACCCCAACTTCTCTCTGATTCCACCAAGTGTTTCAAGGTGTTGTTTTAGAGTCACAACAACAATTTTTAATGACAGTCGCAGAAGATCAAGCATTCAGCCATCCAGCTAAGGCGACGTGTGAAGCCTGCCAGCAGCTTAACTCCGGGTTTTTAACTCCGTGCTGCAGTTGTCTATGTTTTTATGTTTGTTGTTTTGTTTTTAAGCAGCCGCTTAGCGGTATCTGGAGGGCATTTGCTACCCTTAGTACTCAGCCTGCATTATGTGCGTGAAAGGAAGGGCTTGAACAAGCGGCTGAGCTCTTTTAGGAGAAAAATTAAGGAATGCAGCGTGCTGACACAGCCTCCGTCCTTGGACCGCCAAGGCAGACGTGCCAGTGCATGGGGGGTTAACAGTGGAGTTATAACTTTAGCAGTTAAAATTCATGAGGTGTAAAACACAAATTGCACGTGGAGGATGAGCTCTCTTTAAAGTTTATGTATTACTTTTCCCCACCCTGCGCCGGTTCAAACCTCTTTTGGCACAAGTTAATTAGAGCTCACCAAAGAGGGAAGCTCTGCCTTGGTGGGGCGGCACAGATTAGTGAGGGGTCAGCCAGGGCCCGTCCAGACAATGTTTATAGAGGTTTGGCTACAGGAAGCCAGGGGAAACCCATGTCCCATGCATGCATGAACGTTCACAGATCAGAATTAATTGCTCGCTCTCATTTCTTCCTCTTTTCTACCTCCTCAATGTGAAAAGTATGAAGCACTGCCTTTGAAGTTTATGCTCGTTTGATTATTCCCAAAGCTCAATTTAAATGATTTTCCTATAAAAAAAAAAAAAACACCAACAAAACATTTTTAAATAGTTCCCACAACAGTAAAGGCTTTGCTTTTATTTTTATTATAAATAACTCCAATCTTATTTTTTATGTGCACAGGATGACTTAGCACACAAACACCTTCCAGAAACAAGCTTTTTGCATTTTTGCTCATACAGTCCCCTTCTCCTCAGTACCACTATTTTCATCATCCTAGGGAGAGGGAAAGTGAAAAAAAGGCAGGTATTGCCATCCATATGGGAGAACCATCCACACCTGTAAGGGTTTCTCCACGCCCCAGGTGATCCTATGTATTCTCACCCAGAATTCAGTCCCTGTGGGGATTTTACTTACATAATTCTTTCCCCACCCAAGAGAGACTCAGGGATCAGAGATTCAGTACAGAAAAAAATATGTAAATAACCAGAGCAAGGAGAATGAGCATCAGCTTATGCATAGCTGACTGAATTGAACACAAACAATGATTGAGAATAGGATGGGCTGGAAGAGAAAATTTAAATATTTATCCTAAACGCTCTTTCTTTGCATTTCTCGAAATAAATTACTCCCAGCAATTGCAGGCAGAGATTGTTGATTAATTCCAGCAAAAGCAGAGAGACGGGGAAAATTACTGTACATCGTCTATTTCTGAGTTTCAGACAGCGCTTTTCATTTTTCTTTGTAGTCTTTGTGACTGGGCTTTTTGACTCCAGGGTGATTTGTGGGCGGTTTGCAGAGGAGTGTGCTGCTCACGTCATGTGTACAGATATAGATAGCGAAGCACCGTCGCACGTACCGTATGAGTTGGAAGCGCTTTTCATCCAAGGGGGTGGGAACACAGACTACAACCTGGCCAGAAGACAGTGGGTTTAGCGGCGCGGATGCTCTGAAGAGCTGTCTGCTGAGAGGGACCCGTGCCGGGGCCGTTTGCATCCTGATCCCTCTCAGCCACTGGCCAAAGCAGTGAGCACTGGGAGGAGAAGCTGAAACCAGGACGCTGTTACAGCTGGTTGAGCTGCGGCTGACAGAAATGCCCCAGAGCCGCTGGCAATCGGACATAAATTAGAGCAGTTGTGAGGCTGCTTTAGTTTATACCCGGGCATCGGTCCAGCCCCAGCTGCCTCAGCAGTGGAGGAAGGTCTTAAAGCAGCCTGTCCTTCCTCGCACGCCTGGCCCAGCGCCGTGCGCAGGCTGCATGAGTGAAGGGGCCCCCCTGACACCCTGAGTGTTGCTTCTCCCTTGGCCAAAACGGATCCGTTCGTGTTATGGTAGCAAACCACGGGCTGGTTGCGCTGGTATCTCTGTGGCCTCAGGGAGGCTGCGGCAGTTAGCCTGGTCTGAGCTCTAGGGGATGTCTCAAATAAGGCGCTGTAATTTGTTCGGCGTGAATGCAGTAAGGGAAACTGTCCACGTAGCTATGGAAAGAAGTGCTTTGTAATTTTTTTTTCCACCCTCAGGAGTCGAAGCTGAGCTAAGCGTGCCCCCTGAAACTCTGTGAGCAGCTGCACTGCGATGCACGTAATGAAAGACTGAGGCGGCTTAAAAAACGCTGCTGTATAGGCTAATCCTTCCGAAACCCCGAGAAAGTCTGAGCTGAGGTCTTGCTTGGCCGCTCTCTCTGTGCCCATGCAGCTTCTCCGTGCCCTGTGCCTGCTTGCTCGCTGCCCCAAGCACACATTGGTCCAACTGTGGAGCAGCAGCTGTGCTGTGGGGCGCTTGGCAAAGGCATCGCCTCCGACAGCAGCTCCCTGGCACAGCTGGCACATGTGGTCCCCGCTCCCTCTGCCCGGGGATTTTCTCATGTGCCAGCTCAAACCACCCCTTGCATAGCCCGCGGCAGGACCTCTGCCTGCAGTCACATGGGCCAGGAGTACCATGCGACACCTTCAAAAGCAGCCAAAAGCCATGGCAGAAAATAGGTCGCTGTCCCCAAAGCCGGTGGGGGTGGGCCATGTAGCCCCTGGAAAATGGAAAACGGGAAATGCACAACTAGAAATGGAGCGCCTTCCTTTTCTCCGTTGTCACTGGGATTCAGCAGAAGCCACACTGTTGTTCGCAGGCAGTGCTGTTGCACACAGAGGGTCTGCAGGCAGTAGCACTGCACGGTGACACAGATAAGAATCGCATCCCAATAACTGAGACTTTGCAGCGTGAAACAGATTCCGCACACTCCCACGAGATGTTACTGCCTCTTCGGTGAGTGTGGGTGTCTCACCAGTTTCTCCATTTAAAGGCATTTATAAAGACTCCCTCTGATCTAGTTTTCCTTCCTGTAATCAGTGAGAGCGAGACCCTGGGGCTTTCTGAAAAGCCACTCGGAGACATCTCTGCATCGGTGGATACCCTGTGAGGCGTGGAAGTCCATCCTGCCTGCTTACACCTAATGCTGTCTTGGGGGACAGGGATTCCTTGTAAAGTTGCCTACAGCACCTGGCAGAAGGAAAGTCTTTTTATTTTGACCAGAGCTTTGAACCGCAGTGATAACACTAGCAGCACAGGTACGGCCAGAGCGCTACTTTCCCCATCCCTCGGTCATATTCTTGGGACTTTTGACAAACGGCCAGGTAGACTGGAGAGGCGATCAAAACCGCATCAGCTGACATCGGGCAGCACTAACATACAATAAGCCAGTCTCCTCCTCCTCTGCCTCCATTCAAAAGCCTAGGACTGCAGAAAGGAGCCCTGGTTGCCCAGGCTATCAGAGCCAGCAGCCAGCGGAGAAGATGCCTGGCAGGGTCGGGGAGCCAACAGTCACTGCCTCCTCATCAGCGCTCTTCACACATCCAGCACCAGTACGTTTAGCACCAGGACTTAAGAGAAACAAGAGGCTATTAAACCACTAGCAGAGCCTGGGGGGAGTCTTGCTGATTCAAGATACACAGAGGGATTTTAAAACCCAGGCTTAGGAATAAAAAGTAAAAAGAGGCTGCTCGGAGGCAGTGCTTTTCGAGAAACCTGCAATGTAGTGACCACCTGAGGTTAATCCAGGCAGGGTGGGTGGCAGGCATAAGGAATTACTTGATTGCGTGGGACAGACCAGCTGAATAAGGGATTTATTTGTGAGAAGGGCAAAAAAGGAGGGCTGGAGGGGCAAGCAACATCGTGGTGAGCCTTTTCACAGCAAGTGATTAACCGCAATTTCTAATGAGCAGAGGAAGACTAAAGCTGACTGCTTTTTTAAAGCCATTTTGATAACATTGGCCCTGATGTAATAAGCTATTTGTTTGTGCCTACTGGCAGGGACAGCAAGTCGCTTCTGAACATAATCCTCTAGACCCAGTGCTGTCAGCTCATTTAGAAGTGTCAGCAACAGCGTCCAAAAGGGCCCAGGCCCGATCACAACAACTGGTCCCAAGCGCTATTTAAATGCCTCGCGCTCTTTTGTGCTCTTTCTCTCCCTTTCTGCCCCCTCTTTACCCTATTCTTCTCCTTCCCCATGCGGCGGTGGAGCTGCTTCCCAGCCCCGTGCCCCCGGGCTGGCTGGGAAGCTCCAGGCGGGCTGGCCGGTGGCCGGGGATCCCCGGATGACCTTCGGATCCCGTCCCTGCCAGTTCACTGAGCTGCCCTTTCCGATAAGCATCANGGGGGCGGAGGGCAGAGGAGCATGGGGTGGGGAAGGGGGGCAGATCAGCCCATCCATCCTGGATATTTGAGAAGACTTGCCTGTTCCTTTGCGATGAGGGGTACTTCTGGGAATCTGTGTGTCTCTGGTAATTTTGATGAGTACACACACTTTCTTAAAATAGCACGAAAACATCATGCAACAGCGCAATTAAATGCAACCCGAAGAACAGGCTGAAAACAACGCTGAACTCGCAGCCCCAGCCAAGCCCTTCCGACCAGGAACGCAGCGCTCCTTTAAAGCCACAGCTTGGCAAATAAACACCACTTTCCTTCCAGCTTCTTTATGAACTCCGCTTGCTCCTTTGATGCTGAATCATTCGTTTTTTTAAAGGTGCTCAAGATCACCCACAAACTCAAAAATCCCAAAGCCCCGTCTGGTTTCCCAACATGTCAAAGCCGCAATTGTCACGGAGAACGCAGGGAGCCTGGCATCATGGAGAGGTGCTGGTGGGACAGGGGTGCCTGGGCCAAATCACTGCTGGCAGAGGGACCTCTTTTATCCCTCTCTTAGGGCCATGGATGACAGGGCTGCTTGCGTTTTGCCTGAAACGCTGATGCTGGGGTGTGTCAGAGGCTGGGTGGTTCTGGAGTAGGCGGACACTGGGAGTGGCAGTAGATTATTTCCATTAATTACTATTTATATTACCATAATTCCTTCCCCTAGCAGTTTCTGGAGCCCCCGCCTTTGGATATATGCCATCTCTGGCAGGCAGGTGTGACGAAACTCATAGGAGGTGGAGATCTTTGCGTGAGAAGGGCGCACTCAATTTTCTTCTCTGAATTTGCTACCTGGATTCCCGGCTGCAAAACAGAAAGTCAGTTGGTTGTGTTCCTCGGTTCAAAATCTGCTGAAGGCACGCAAAATACACCATGCCACTGTCTGTACACTTGGACACACGGTGCCTGATTTGCCTGGAGACTTCACACATGCACTCGCACATAATCTCTGCTTCTGTAAAAAATTGCTCACAGGTTCTGCTCTTCCTCCAGCTCTCTCACAGATCCTGGTATATCCCTCCCTTCTGCAAGGTCTCCCCCTTTTTTGACTAAGTTTCCCTACACTCCATTTCCCATCCTGTTGGGACAAAGGATCGCTTCATTTTCAAGGGTTTCCAGATTCCCAGCATTGGTGGATCCCAGGTTTGCAGGACCTCCGTGAAAAAGGATGTCTGCCTTAAGTGCCACCTCCCTGGGACGAGATGACCGAACCTGCTCCCCAGGCCCGAGTCATGGCGGTCAAAGGCAGGAAACTTTGTGCTTTTAAAGGCAGTTTTGTCTAAAAAGCTGGTTCGGGTTTAGCGCTGTTTAATCCTGCGGCCAGAGAGAACAGCGCAGCTGATGCTGTGCCGGGCAAGAGACCTCACCAGGGAATTGGAAACGTCACTCAGCGCCGGCAGCCTGGGTATAAATAGGCCTGCCCGACAGCTGCCGGGTCTCCACCCTTTCTTCCTTGCATGAACTTGTGGTTCCTGTTAAAAGTTGCAGGATTATTTGAGGGCTGGCTGGAAAGGAGCAGATGTTCTGCAAACGACACCGAAAGCCCCACGGACCTCCCAGGGCTCTCCCCTTGCCTGCGCTGGCTGGCAAGGGGGGCGGGAGGTGGATTGCAACAGGGACAGGCTTCCCTCTCCGGAAAATAAAAAACAAATTCCCACAACAAAATGTCATTAACAAAGTCCCGCTTCTGCGGTTATTTTTAAATAAAATGAGGTGGAAAAAACAGGCTGAAGTTACATGTTTATCCATACATCTGTGGAGAATAATGTTGTAAAATAACAAGCAAGCTTGTTTCTCTGGCTATGCCTCCCTCACTCTCGGCACAAGATCCTCACTTCAAAGGGAAAATGTGAGCCTCCCCCCTCTTCCTGCATTATTTTTTTCCCCTGAAAATCTTTTTACTCCACATTTCCAAGGCATTGCCCAATTAATTACTTCTAGACAGCATCTCGCAGCACGGCTGAGCAATAATGAACGAGTCCTTGTGGCTCACGTGCTGGCGGCTTAAAAAAAAAATAAAAAAGACTTTTAATCAGCTGAATGAGCGCAGGGGCAAAGCCTATTGAACTCAAGCATAAGCACAGAGCCTTAAGCAGCACCAGGAGCAGAGCGCGTCTGAGATCGCTCGGCCTGGCCAGTGGCAAGGAGCCTTCTTCCGAGCCAGTCCCCGGGGAAGAAAGGGCAGGGCGATACCTTCTGCATGTTGCAGCCGCTCCTAGGCTGCTCGTCAGGTGGGTGAAATGGTTTGTAAAACATTATAGTTTTCTCTCACTCTCCCACTCTCTCCTTTTTAAAGCCCCATTTTTCAAGCTGAGTGATTTCAATGAAAGTAATTTTCGTATGTTCCCCCTCCTCCACCGGTGCAAGGAAAGGTGCAGCAGAACTTCAGTTCTACCTACAAAAATCACACAGCAAAAGTTGTGCTTTCCCTCCAATGCCCTTATTTCTTTTTCATTACAAACATTTTGGGACCAGAACTCTCTTATTCTCTGTACGGCAGTAAACAGTGATACCAGACACATGCTCATTATCTCCTACCTCCTTCTGAATAGCAAGGAGTGATAAGAATTCCCCCACCGTTCTCTGGTCCTGTTTCTGAGCAGAATGGATGCAGGCTTCTGTGAAGCTCACAGCTCTTGGTTCCTACCTTCCCTTCAGGTCTCTCGCAATAAGAACCTTTTACTACACACTTCAAGCTCCTTTTCTCCTAGGCAGAACCTGCCATCAGGTTCCACCTCCCACCTCCCTATACCTGTCTCACTCCTGTTACAGAGCTTTGGGGTTTTTTAATTACTTCACTGTTAAGGCACAATTTACTAATATTTTGAAACTTAGCAACGTGCCTCTCACTCAGAAAACGCCTCAAAGCCCCATACAATTCTACTTACGGATTGCATCCTCCTTAATCTGACCAGTGAAGTAGTATTTATTATGCCAGGCCAGTAGGAACTCAAGACTTGAGGTGAATACTGTGAATTCTCTAGCAAAGAAATTGTCCTTTCCTTGCTAAAATTTCTACAAATTGTTGAAATTCAAACAAATTCAAACAAATTGAATGACGAGTTTGTGAAGACAGTGTCACATTTTCCTCCTCTCAAAATTCCAGTAAACTTTTCTGTCAGCTCCAGAAGAACTTGCAGCCGGCTCCTCTGATCACCAGTGAATCACCTGGCGCACACATCAAGCATTGCCTCCCCCAGGGTGGAATGCAGCGTGAGGCGTTATGCAAAACTAATTAGTATTGCACAGGTTGATTAAAAGCACTTCCTAGGGCAATAGGCTGCTTCTGTCTTTTCTCTTTTTTTTTTACAGGAAAGAGAAGGCGAGCTTCCTCCAAAACTGACCAATACAAAGCAAACCTGTGACTTTGGTAAGAGATTTGTACCAGCTGCTGTTAAAGTTGATCTCCACCTGACAAATGGAAAGCCGTAGCCGTTTTACTCCAAGAACTAGCTATGATCTTTCCTGTGTTTCTTGCACTGGCTGGGTGTGATAATACCAAGCCTCGGACCTCCAGATTGAGAAATTGCTCGTATTGTCTGCAAGTATCACAATCACATTATCATCCATAATTGGCGGTGTACAGAGCAACTTCTTGGGGCCCTTCTAGCTCGCCACGGTCTGTCCCTTCTGCTTTGGCCGTGCTTGATGCAATACAGGGAGTACAAATGTGGCTTGATTGGATTAAGGCCTTTATTTCTGTGAGGTCTGCTACTATTCACCGAGGTTTAATTAAATTTGTGACCTCCAAGTGGTCAGGGAATGTGTGTCAAGTCAGGCACATAGGAAAACTGATTCATTCTGCAAAAGCTTTGGAGGTGGACAATGCCATTTGAATCTTTCATGACACCAATACCAAGAGAAGGGCCACAGCACCATCAAGTATGATCGTTTTGCTGAGCCTCTGGGACAAAGGTTTGAGCTGGGAAGGTTCAGGAGTCTAGGGGAAGGCAAGTTTCTCGCTTTATCCCTGTCTGGTTCCTGCTGCTTACTTGGTCCAGTCACATCAGGGCAGTGAAACTCTTCCTGAGAGACTGCATCTCATGGCAAAACCTGTGGGGAATTTGGCACTAGGAGGGCTTGGTACAACCTCTCCCTTCTCTCACACCCCAACACTCAGGTACTGGCAACTCCCTTCCTCAGGGCAATCCCTCCCTCACCCACTCTTCTGTTGGTCTCCTGCCTGCTCCAACACTTTATGGAGGAAAAGAGGAGCAGCACAGGCCACACTCCATGCATTTAAGGTCTCCCTATTGCTGGGGACAGAGGCAGGGAAAACAGTAGCATAACGGAACTTGCAGCAGAGAGACACAAAGCAGAGCACAAAGTGTGTCTTGTGGACTTTGTGGCTGGAGCACCTAGTAATTTTGGTAGCATTAAGTAGGGCACAGTCCAGACTGTAACCCTGCCACGGTCTAATTGCATTGACTGTCACAACTTCAGACCCTGTGGGAGCACTGGGATGAATTTGGCAGTAGTGTATTCCTGTCAATGACTGGAATTAGTCTCCTACTTTGGCAGCAGGCAGTTCTCATACCTCAGCTGGAAGGATACTCTTTGCCTGGTTTTCTAGAGAGGCGGTGGATGACCTGTTGTTGTTTATGACATGTGGTAGGGACCCTTCCAGCAACGTGAATTTCATGATGGGCAGAGACAGAACAGGGATGTTGCTTCCAGGAAGATGGCGAGAAGCCTGTCCTTTCCAAGAAGGCGTGGAGAGAGGAGACAAAGCAGACCTGTCTCAGGCAGGCAGAAGGAGGTTGTATCCTAGCATGTCCTTGCCTAAAACAGTGGAAGGGATGCAGGTAGAAGAAATATCTTTCATTAAATGAAGTAGTATATCTGGGAAAAACAACCCAGCCCTTCTTCAGGTCTGAAATAGAAGTAACAATCTCACCAAAGTAAATATGGGTGAGGGCAATGGGGTTTATGCTAATCTGCCGGAAGATCTGAGAGGAATGATAGCTGGCATCTGCAGGGCAGGCAGCAGGAGGCAAGGAAGGGGAAGAACTTAACAAGGCAGAGGTGATAAGCCTGAAAGGAGATAGTCCCTCTTTCATTCCTTTCCCTCTCCTTAGGATCCCAAGTCCAGGAAGGTCCTTCCTCCTGTTGAGGAGGGACAGGGCTGCATCCTTCCCCCAGCCTGCAGCTCTCCCCCATGGGGCAGTTTACACACGAAGAGAACTGGGGGATGCTGGGGTGGCTTTGCCTTAGGTCCAAAAGAAACAACAGTATGGTATTTCAGGCAAGGGCCAAATGAAGATGGGAAGACCTGCTTTGCCACACAGGAGCGTATCACTTAGTACTGGGACATATTCACCGTGCAGAGGGTCAAAGAGGAGCCAAATGGGCATCTGTTATAAGAGGGATGCCGTAACAGTGAAGAAGGGAGGCAAAAAATAAGGACGCAGAAGAACAGAGCTGGGGAAGAAACAGAATGACTGACAAAAGCACAGTGGAAAGGGATGAGAGAGAAGAGAGGGAGTTGTAAATGGCTGACAGATTGGGAAACACTCTGTAGGTGGTGAAAGGAAATTATAGAAAAGAGGCCACATATTTCTAGGAGAGCGGGAAAGATACTGCAGCTAAGAGATATCTTGTAAACACTGGAAGGGGTGAGGGGAAGACACCTAAGCAACAATCCCACCAAAACAAGGCCCCCGCCTGGTCTGCAACAGCAAGAGTTCTTTCTCTGACAAAACTAATTCAGGGATCCAGAAGCAGCAGCTTAATCCCAAAAAAACATCTACAAATCCATTGACATTTTTTAGTCTAAAATGAAAGGCAAGAGAACCCTGGAAAGAAGCCCTGAGAGGCTCTGACTGAAGTATTTCCAAATGGAGTAGGATTGGACCATCAAGAGGACTTTTTTTCCAAATGTAAATAAATATGCTGAATATACACTACCCAGAGCAATAACACATTCTGCAAAACAGCAAAGGACACTGTACGGTTACAAAACACTGTTTTGAAACTGCAGGCAGCCCCTGGGCAGGTTTGTTGTTCCAGCTTCTTTGAACAGCTATGGAATTACAGGAAGAGAACCTGGACAAATGTCATCTCATTAGAAGACATTTAGGATGTGTGTCTGTCATTTAAGATGAATTAAAGCCTTGGAGATGAAATTGCCCGCTATCCCGAGGCACATGCTGAGGAACATCTCAGTGTAGTTTTCAGTCTGGTGATGTACGCTACAGCCATTCTCTTGTTTGGAGAGTCAACAAAAAAAAATCAGTCCTAACCACGGAAAAATTGTAAAATAGCCATATTTTGAGTCTTTGTTGCAATACATATACCTCTTCTCAAGCTTTGGCTTTGTGTCTTTCTTGGGTTGGAATTTTTTTAACTATGACCCTAAATCTTACTGTCCTTACCCCTTAAATACAATAATCATGCTTAATGTGGAGAAGGACACTCAGCAAATGGTCCTAGGGCTTGAAGATTTCTCTTCAAGGGCGCTATCAATAGTCTCTTGGCAAAAGAGCTCATGGCTTTCCTTCTTGATGGTGCCCAAGTGACTCTGTAGTTTAAGCAAATAGCTTAGCAAATGTATTTCCAGGCAATCATCCTCTACACCATTCTCTGAGTACCAATGTCAGAGAAACACAGTAAGTGCCCCACTGTTCAAAGAATCCAATATATCATCTTTCATCCTCCAAAGCCTGCAGTTTGTAGTAAATGGCCAGTGTTAGCAATTCAGTACCTGCCCTTTTGCCTTCTCCACATTGCTGAGGTCTTCACAAGGAATCTTCGAAGACAGTGGTCAAGGCTTTGCAGGTAAGTACGTTGGTATATAGCAGGGAGCCCAGCACTACCTGCTCCCAGCTACGTGAGAAAATAATTTCTGTGTGTTACAGCAGTTGGGCAGTGAGCTCCATAGTTCACATTAGCAGCCAGCTTGTCTTTGGGTCATAAAGAAAAAAGGGCCAACGTGGTGCTTGGTCCTCTGACCTAGCATTCTGCCCAATTTGCAAACCGCTTCACCTGGGTTCACCCATGAGCTTGGCCTCCATTGTGTCCTGGGGGCACAGTCAAAACTCCTTGCCCAAGCGATGCCGTGGTCTCCTGGGGCCATCTGTGCTGAACCTATGGAGGAGCTTCCTCACTCTTTCAGGGGCCAGGCGGCCACCGGCCTGTTTGCCAGCTGGGCCTCCACACAGCTACCCCATGTCCGTGGCAGATGGCCGGATCCACAGCCCGTGTGGTAGCTGCCAGCACCTTCCCCATGAGAGAGAGATCAGATGGACTCTCACACATTGCCCTTCCTGGCTCCAATTCACGCTGAACACTTCAAGGTCAGGCATGGCTGAATAGAAATCACGGAGGTGACTGTCTTTTGATCTGGTTGCTGTGGTCTTTGCTTTTCCAGGGTCCCTGCTGTAGGGGTTCTCCCCAGAAAGCAGGGCAGGGGACAGGCTGTGCCTTTTGCCAGTGCATCGGGGGTGAAGGAGCATGAGAAGGCATTGGAGGGTCTCCTGAGGCAGCCAAACTCCTCTTCTTCCCAGTGCCTTACATGAGCTGCTCTCCTTGTTGCATTTTAGCAGGGCACACCCTTTTGCCTGGCTCAGAATTCATTCTTTAATAAACTTCCACATTAAAAGCCGCTTTATGTCAGATGGTAAAAGGGTCATCAGGACAGAGTATGAGAGTCACCGCTGGCTGCTGAACTTACAGGGATGCAACCCTGCCGTGTGATCCATTCGCCTCTGAGAGTTGGGGCTCATGAGGGGCAGACACAGGCTGCAACATCGTTTTGCATGTGGCTTGTAGCCACTCCTGGTTTTTCATCATTGTTGCCAGACAGCTTTAAGATGGATGTTAATACGTTGCTTATCTGAGTTTTTCATAGACCTGTTTGGACTTCTGCAAGGAAAGGGCTCCCTGTGCTTGTCTTACGTTGTGTAACGTAGCAGACAAGAGTTACTTCTCCCTCAGTGCCTTTCTTATATTTCATAAGCTATTCTCCCCAATGAATAATCTTTAATGTCTTCCTTTTCCTGTTTTTATTTCTGAGAAAGTTTGGAGGTTACATTTTCCTTAACAAGCCACTGAAGTCTGAGGCCTTCACTCCACTCCGTGCTTACTAAATCTGCCTGAACTTAAAAAGACCTCCCCAGAGTAAAACCAAAATAAAAACTGAGTAGAGTACTTGGGATTTACTTTATTTTTTCTACTTTTCCTAAGACTGTCTGTGCCATTTCACTTTGATATATTTTTCCCTCTGCTTGAGGCTGTAGGAACTTCTACATTCTTCCTACAATGTGTCCACACAAAAGATACCTAGGAATCCAAGCAATGGCCTAAGAAGACTAGTATTGCTCATTCTTGACTGCTTTTGAGACCTCTTGTACCTGTATTGCTCGTGGCTAACGTCTTGAGCCCAGACATACTGAGGTTAGCTACAGACATCATAGAATCATAGAATGGTTTGAGTTAGAAGGGACCTTAAAGATCATCGAGTTCCAACCCCCCTGCCATGGGCAGGGACACCTCCCACTAGACCAGGTTGCTCAAAGCCCCATCCAGCCTGGCCTTGAACACCTCCAGGGATGGGGCATCCACAACTTCTTTGGAAACCTGTTCAAATATCTCATCACCCTCACAGCAAAGACTTTCTTCCTAGTACCTAATCTAAATCTCGTCTCTTTGGATGTGGTAAGCCAGTGTCTCCACCCTTTGCAAGATCTGCCTGCAACTTTGAACCGAGGCAGGCATGGGCAGCATGTCCTCTTCTTCTGTTAGCAGTCCTTGCCTTCAGACTGGCTGGCGCTGTGTAAGCTGTGGCCCTGGCGTAATCAGCTCCTGTAGACGGTGCTAAAAAGGGAACAGTGATGCTGCTCTTTTAGCTGTCCCTTATCCTGATGAAATCTGCCAGATGCAAGGTTGCCTGTGGTGTGGTGGGTTCTCCTCTGCTGGGAAGCATGGCGTTGAACACTAGCATGAGTGACAGCAGTCTCCAGGCTCTTGCTGCTGATCAACACCGTCAGTGCCCCCATATAGTGATGACTTACCTCTTCCCAGGTTGGAGAAGAGGAGGCCTGTGAAAAGCACCATCGCTTACAAGTAACTGCTCCTTTCAGCTTCAATGACATGTCACATCCATCCTTGAGCTCTTCCAAAAATTCCCTCCTGGGACTTCGCTTTCCCTGTAACTTGGAGTNTCGTGTGTAAATAAAAAGGCTGAGGTGAGGGGTGGGGGGGAAGGCAGGGGGGGAGAAGAGAGTGCTGTGGCAGAGTAAATAAATTGCACCCGGCGCGTGTTATGCCAGCGGGGCTCCAGAGCGGTTCTACGGGCTTTCGTAAATGGGAATTCACCTCCTCGATCGCTCAGGGCAACGCTGTCAAACGGTGTTGCCAGCCTTGTGCCTCATCCGGAGGTCTCAAATATTTCCCAAGTCGCCCCACTTCAATTTACTTTCACAAAATTATTTTTCCCTTTTGGGGAGGGGGATGGGGGGGATGGGGAGGGAAAGCAAGCCCAGAAAGCCCACCCGAGAGGCCACGGGAGGAGGGGAGGGGAGGCAGCAGGTGAGTGGGAAGGGATGGGAGGCTGAGCACGACAAGGGCTTTCACAACAGAGGAATTCAGGCTCTTCCCCCCCACAGCCCCCCTCGCACCCTTGTTTGAATTTAGCATGCGTCCTCCTATGGCGTCGTAATTACTAAGATTACCAAATGAATCTTTTGCTTCTGTACACACCGGGCATTCAGCGGAGCTCTAATAGTTGTCATTAAGTTTTCAGGGAGGTGGGAGAAGATAGATTGAATGCATGCACTCCAGCGCTGCGCAGAGCCCATTGATGGCTGCTGAGTAATGATTTTTTTCTAATTGGTGGAGAGCAGCGGCCCTAATGGATGGAGCCTCTCTGTGCATTTACACTGTCTCCTCAATCAATAACCCTCTCTGTGCCTGGCACGGAGGAGTTCCTGAAAGCCCCTTTGTAATAATGGATTGCTGGAGGTTACACAAACCGCTGCCTCCCGCTGAGTCAGCCCTCTCTCAGGCACCTACCGCTTCCCAGGGACCCGGCTTCCCAGGCGGGACACCCGCCGGGGGAGCCTTTCGCCTCAGGTCTCTGCCCCCGTCCCGCAGCCACCGGCACCCCACAGGCTCCCTGGCTGCCAGGAGGGTTTTGTCGCCTGCTGAGCTCGAGCCGGCTCAGAGGAGCGGGAACAGCTGGGAAGCTTTTTATTGGCTTTGCCTTGGGAAGTCTGGCTTTTTATAGGAGGCTTCATGGTTTGGGTTTTTTTTTTCCCCCTTCTCATCTTCTTAAAGAAAAATCCGCGGGTCAGATGCCGAGCTTTTATAGAGGCCGAAACGGTTGAGAGGTCGGGCTCTCGACTTGGCCGGGCTGTGCAGAGCGTGAGCCCAGCTCAGGGAGAGCAACTTCAACCAACCGCCCATTAACCATCTTCCCGGGCCACGTGGGCAGGGGCTGCTTGTGTCTTAGCCCTCGGCATCCCCCCCAACCCACCACAGCTTTTCTGCTTTCCTTTTTGGGGGATGACACGCCAGTAGCAGTCGCAAGACAGCTCTTGAAATTCAGCCTCACTGGCAGGTCTCATGGGTCAGGAGGGGATGTTAATAGGGTACCTTAAAAGAGAGGCTCTAACAGTGTGCCAGCTCGGCCTTCCTCTTGCCTACACAAGACAATAAAATAAAAGGGGATTTCCATGTTTTTCCGAGATTTACAATTGGCTGAGGCTTGACTCCTTTACTGCAACTCCGATTGTGGGGGGACTGCGTCCTCACAGCCCACTGCAGAGCATTTTCAAGTTGTCACTGAAAAGTCCGAGCCCCCCAGAAAAGGTGTCCATGGTTGGGAACTTTTAGAAATGAAACCGCCTTAGTTAAGTGGTCCAGACCCCCGTAACTCAGGGGTTCCAAGTGCCTTGTATTATGCCTGGTCTTGTTGGTTTGCTAGCGAGGTTTCTGAGTCTCGTTGTGTGCCTGGGCTTTATCCAGCTGTACAACTCAGGCCACCATCCTCCTCAGTGTCCCCTCTGGAAGCGACATTACTGTGGGAAGGGGAGGGAGGCTTTGGGATTTCCCTGCTGACATGGCTGGCTGCTCTCAGTCCCACTAGGAATCCAGACAGCTCCTCCAGCATTGAGGCAACTGCTATTTTCAGTTGTCCTCTCCAATGCTTGGGGTCCTCAGATGCTGTAATGACCTCTGATCCTTCTGCCTGAGACTGAATGTGAGTTTGAGGTCTCCTCCTGGCTTGCCTTGGTTAAAAGCTGAAAACGCTGAAGGGTAAGACACAAAAGGTGATTTTGATGAGGTGGGAGGATTTAGGGGGTGGGATCTGGCCTCAAAACTTCAGATTGAGCCCCAGTTCTAGACTCTGCCAGATGGAGAGTGGCTGTTCAGGGGTGGACTGCAGAAGGCATCTCAGTATGCAGACAGCATGATTTGCCAATTCCTCTGGAGCAGAGAACTTAGCAAAGAGCAGGTCCCAATGTCCCTAAGTCACTCCCAATAGCCTGAGAGTATGGCTGGGACAAGAGGATGAGCTGGGACTGTGGAGTGGCACACACATCCTCATTTGGCATGTTACCAATGGAAAGCATCTCCCAGGATGAACTTCAGCAGAGGCTATTTCTACACTGTTGGGTACAGACCTTAGTATCAGCTGAAGAAGGGACAGATAAAAGGGTTGTAGAAGAAATACGTTTTTCTTGGTTCGTGCCGCAGCAAGGGAAAGACTGCTGAATTGTTTTAGGGAGTGGAAGTCTGATTCATCCTTGTCACTCCTGATTCTCTGTCTGAGTGTGGTGAGTGATTTTCTCTCCCTTTCACGGAGGGAATCGGTCATACCTAAGCCACTTCCTCACTGAGCAAGGAATGTCAGAGGGAAAGGGAGGCAGGTGGCCTTGTTCCTCTGTTTTTCAACAGCATCTTTCTCCAGGAGGGGTAGAGGTCTAGGCAAGAAGGTGGTGAATACTTTCAGGACCTGTGTCCACCCCAACATGCACCTAGAAGACAAAGCAATGGCAAAGGGTAAAGGTAAAGACATTGAGGAGTGGGATTTGGCCCTGCTGTCAGCCCTGACTTGCCACTGCAGAGGGTGGCAAAGGGGAAGGATCTGCCTTGTTCAATGCCTCTGTCATAGCTGTGTTAACTCATCAGTGTTGCAGGAGTTAAAATAAGTGTACAGGTTGTCAGAGCAGGACCGTGCTTAACCTATCATGCAACCAGTGTGCAGGTTAGAGCACCTCTGAACCCCATGTCCCAGTACAGCAAGAGAGATCTTAACTGTGGGACTCGGTCTCGTAGTGCAACTGTGGGAAAACAGAGCACAAGATCACGGGAGCTACAGTGCAGCCCGAAGGCATCTAGACGTTCGTTTATGTTGCTGCTTCTTCACAATCCACTTACTGGCGGGTGGCTTAGATAAATCAAACTGGAAACGTTTCCATAAACTGTGCTTTCTGTGTAGTTTTTGGAACCAGAGAAAACCTGTGGATTCCATCCAGGTGCTCAGGTGAGGGGGATTATGATAGCTCAGGCAGAAATGTTCATGCCTCTCTTTACCTGCCTCTCTTTTCCTGCAGTGCACCCTTTCAGTGCAGGGACCCCGCCTGACAGTCTGAGAGGAACATCAGGGCTGTGAAGCAATGCTAGATGCCCTCTCTTGCTCATGACGATAAACTTTGATTCTTTGCTTACTTGCAGCCCTCCTTAGTCTAGAGGAAGTCGTCTTTGCTTGGGAAGCATTGCTTGCTCTTTGCTTATAAGAAGCACAACCTTCTCACCTGCATTTGTGATTTCTCCCCTGCCCTGAAAGCTTCTCAGGGACTCCCAACCTGTCCTCTGCAGCTTCTCTTCCTCACTTAGCTTGTGCTTTAGGAAAACAATTTCTGCTTTTGACTTTATTGTCAGGCAAACCAGACAATCTTTCCAAACTGTCCCTCAGAAGAAGCCCACATTCACATGACTTCAGTAAAAATGCATACAGTGAATGACATGAGGATACCCATTTCTGTTGGGGTAGGGGGAAAAAAACATCAAAAAAGGAGTAGCTGTCTGAGAGAAAATTGCCACAAAGAAAAGGAGGGCTGAGTTTCTCTGACAATCAGTGATACAGCTTGCATGAGAATTCATTTCAGTATGCTTCTTCGGCACACACCAGACTCCCAAGAGGGCATTTCAGATCTCATTTCCTAACTTTCCTGATTGGAACGAGGCTTGCATTTACTTGGCTTTTTCCTTTTGGACTATCATTCGGGGTCCTGCTTGGTTTCTGCCCTATGTGCCTCACCTCTTCCACAGCCCCCTCGCCACAGCCCAGAGAGGCAACAAAACACTGAGGACGTGCCAGTGACCGCAGCTCCTGCAAACTTCCATTCCTTTCTGCCCCTCTCCCAGCAGGAAGCACTCCCTTCCCAGAGGCATTACCCAGCCCATGGCTATTTACAGCAGTCAAAAGTTCAGCTTGTTTTCCCAAAGCAAGTTCTCATTGCAGCTCCGGTTAAAGGCTCCCCAAGAAAAGCAGAAACATCTCTTCCATACTTTCCAGCTCTGGAAAAAACAGCTGAACTGGGCCCTCAGATGGTCTCCAGAGTCTCCTAGAACATGGAGTTAGCCAGTCTTACAAGGAGCCAAGGGATAAATATCCTGGGTGAGTTTCGGTGCTTTCTGCACAGTCTCTGCTCCCGCTCTGTGCAGTCCCACTGGCCAAAGAACAGCAGCATCCAAGGCTCACATCTGGCCTGTGGGTTTAGATCTTGGCATCTGTTCCCACTTTCTCCCCACGCTACTTTAATTTGACAGAAGAAAGTTCCTTCTTCCAAGAACTGGTTCAGTTCAATCTCACTTCTTTCAGGCTTTTTTTCAGTTGATGTAGGAATGCCACCTTTTTGGAGCAGGAAATCACTGTCTTTGATTACTAATCTTGGGGCAAAAGACCAAAGTGGTATTTAATAAACAGCCACCTTTGCCAGAAGCAGCAGCATCAAATCCTGTGAAATGGGCAATTGCTGCAATGGAGATAGCTTGAGCTGGTGTGCTGGCAGGGTGACAGCCGATCGTCTCTTGGCTTCTGCTGAGCCAGGTTCAAGAGCTTAAACATGGCTTCGAGCTCTGGCAGTGAGTCTCAGATGCCCTGCGTGCCCAAGCATCTCAAGGGCAGCAAACCCCCCTGCATCAGTGCCTGCCACCCAGTCTGTGAAGTGGTGTTGCATCAGCTCCAAGAGCAAGAGGGGAAAGAGCGAGCGAGCAAGAGAGATGTTCACTCAAACTGGCAGCTGCCTTTTGTTTCGCAATGGCAGCTGCCAGCAAGAGACAGGCAGGGCAAGGGAAAAACACACAAGAGCAACACGCTAGATGCAAAGCATATTACACGCTAGATTTAAAATAAAAAAGCATGCAGGAGGGGTAAATATTCAGCATAACGCCATCCTCCTTCCAGTTCCTAGGAGCTGTGGGACTAGATCTCCCTGGGCTCCTCTGGCAATCATGGAAGAAAAGGCTGGGGCAACACTCAAATTTTACAAGCAGAGGAAGCAAGAGCCTAAACATTGACTTTCTTCATCCACTTGAGGCAAGCAAAAGGAGAAATATCACTTCAGTGGAGAAGGGTGGTCTGTGGATGATCCTGTACAGTGGGCTCGTTGTTCCTCTCTCACTTCTGACAGCTCACTTGCTTCCTTTCCTCGCAGGACTGCATTTCAGTCGGTTTAATGCTTTTGGCAGGGTGATGCCTCTGGAGCCCGATCGCCCTCCCTTCACAGAAGCGGTGCTCATGGCAGTGCTGCACATACCTCTTCTCCTCCACCTCACCCCACCATGAGCCTAGCCCCAGCACATCACTCCCAGCCCACCTCCTTCCCCGGGGGAAGCCCTTTGTCAGGCTAGGATCCACTTTGCAACAGGTGCTGGGACCTGGATGATGCTGGGCAAGGTCTGTATCAGCAACAGTGAACATTCCTGGCCCCTCACATCCCCATCCTATGGGGCTTTGAGCCACCCAGTCTAGTGGGAGGTGACCCTTCCCGGTACAGGGGGGGTTGGAACAAGATGATCTTTAAGGACCCTTCCAACCCAAACCATTCTGTGATTTTATGATCCACCCAAGTGATGTTCCTCAGAGGTATGGCAGCAAGGGGAGGCATGCATTTCCCACCCCTTTCCCAAACGCAGAGTTTGACAGTACAGTGAATCTGGCTCTGGGCTCCCTGGTACCACAGTGAAAACACTTTGGCCACGTGGCCTCACTCTGCTGGTTTGAATTTATTTTAATGGTTCTGACAGGCCAACTTTGTACCAGCAGCTTCTTCTGCCAGATCAGATATTGTTTACCCGCCCCACTTTAACTTTATGCCATGTTCAATATCTTCTCTCTGCGCCGAGCTCACTTTATGCCAGATCAGGTATTGTCTCTCCTCCCTCGGCCAGCTCGGAGCGTAAAGCTGGCATACGTTCCCCACCATGCACTCTGGCTAATTCAGCAGAAATGTGAGCACCCGCCTGCTCTGGATCTGGACTGTATTCCTCCTGCTGAGATGGCTGGTGGTGCGCGGGTCTGGCAGCTGCCAGGAGGACCGGAGACACCATGAGATCAGGTCTCCAGCTGACCCCAGCCCTGGCCAGAACAACAGGAGATCCTGGTGGCTGTAAAGATGATGCTGTGACACTGGCAAGCCAAGCCTGAGCCACAAACCCATTGGTGAGTTGAGTCAGGGGAGGCAGGAAGAGGAGGGGAAAAGCTGTGCTATTCTTATTCAGGTTAAAAGAGTGGTGAGGTAAGATGAGATTTACCTGAGGCTGAATTCAAGTCACTAGCCCCTTTTAAAAAATAAACTCCGGTTACTGTGTTTTTTCTGCTGCCTCTGCCTACGGGAGCTAATGCAAGTTAGTCAAGCCACACTGAAAAAAAACCACCTTTCCTATATTTACTTGTTCTGATCGGGGAGTTGTAAACATATCTGAAGCGGGTCTGAGCTCCTTTTTATGAAAGAAAATATTTCAGAGGAATCCAAGGAACCGGGACTTTTTTGCATGCAAGGTAGAGAAAGAAACGTATTGTCTGAAAGCAAAGTGACTCTGAATGTGGCCAAGGAGATAAAATGGGGTTTTCAGCCCCTTGCATGCAAGAGCAGCATTTCTCAAAGGCAGCTTTTTTTTTCCTATTTCATCTTCTTTCTGTTTATTTTAAGCAAAACCCTTTTTGATCTCCCTTTTTAGGTTTTAATCTTTGTATAGAACGTACTCCATGACCCTGACAGAGGAAAAGCAGCAAAGTCCTACCTCTATGAATGTGTTTAGAAACACCAACTGATCAAAGTCAACGCCGGGTGCACAGCAGCTGAGTTACTCTTATTACCACGTATTCCCGGGTTTGACAGACTGCATCATTCGATGTGTTGATGTATCAGGATTTCATACACTATGAATATTCACCATGCATATTAAATTAACCAGGTGAGAAAATACAGGTTTGTTTTGCATGTTAACTCTGTGTTAACGCTGCCCCTAAGTGGTTAACTTGGTTTATTGCAAGTTAATTAGCCCTCATTTCAAGCAGTTATTTATTTATTTGTGAAAGACTGTCACGCTTTTTTCTCTTCCAGCTTCGTGACTGGGCCTTGCCTCTCTTTCTCGTTTGTGTCTGCATCCTACTCTGTGTGGGTTTCACATAACCGCAACATTTACAGTCAGCTCAGCTTGGAAAACACGCATACAGGGAAACATGGATGCCTACTACATGTTTATTACTCAATCCAAGCGAGGCTGTGATCCTGTTAGCAGGCTCCTCTCCCTCAGCTCGTTTTAATTAGCATTTCAAGGGATGCTTCGTGCAGCAAGCTGGTGAAGTTTGAAGTTATGATGGGCTGCTTTTTGCATCTTTCCTCCTGAATTAATGTGCCGCTTCATGATCATTTCATCGCCCAGGCAAGCCTTTTCCCAGGTGTCCTGGTATTTATCCTCATGCTCCCATCCTTCTGCATGCCATGTGCCGAGATCACACCTTCTCCTTTCGGGGCAGCTGGTTGCTGTTGGAGGGGTACAAAGGTGTGGGGACACCAATCAGAGCAGCCCAAGCTTGCCATGGGGTCTCGAACTTCTCTTCCTCTCAGTGTTTGCCCCTCCACCTGCCCTACAGGGAGAGGCAGGTGAGGAAGGAGGGCAGCCGCACGCAGCTTGCTGGCTGCGAAGGGCCTCACACCAGCAGAGGGGACTTGATGAAACCTCCAACCAAACGACTGTAGAGCTCACTGGCATGCTGGGCTCCAAGTTGCCTTTTAAAATCATCCACCAGGAACCTCCTTGTTTTAGTTGCTTCTAGGCTGCGGCTAGGGAACCTGGGACAGCTCCTCAGTTTGGTTTTTAGTGATCAAACTGCCTCCCAGGATGTATTAAATAGGTGACCAGCATGACCCCTTCAAAGTCCAAACTTCTTCAGCTCCTTGCTTTATTAGAGAGCTGAGTCACTCAGGTCAAGGCAGATTTTAATTTCTGAAGGGCTTCAGCTCGCTTTCAGGTGCTGCATATCAGAAGTGCACCTTGGTGCTGACCCTGCCTCATTCTCCTCAGGGATCAGGTCCAAACAGGCAGGGTTAAGCCCACAGCAGGTAGAGTGCTTGCGCACCGGGCTTGCACCTCCAGAGACCCGGATTCAAATTTGCAGTGGAGTCTTTAAGCTGAGGAGAGCAAATCTGGTGAATATTGCAAGTGGCAGATGCAGGCATGCCTGCACTGCACCAGGCAGCTTAGCCATCCATCCCTGCTCAGGCTGTGTCGGTAGCACGGGGAGAAGAAGGTGAGGAAGAGCAGTGGCAGTGCAGCTCAGGATACCTGGTTATATTGGCAGAATCTCTTTCTTGAATATCAGCCTCTTCTTTCCACAAGCTTTGAAAGTCGTATCTAAGACAGCATAAAAATTGAAGAGAGATGAATCTTCAGGAAGGTCTCCAGGCTTCAGCGCAGAGCACAGGCTGTTTTTCCTTCATGCCACCACTGCCTTTCACCTTGAATGAGCGACATTTGCCTCCTGTCCCCTTCATTCCTGAGCCTGCAGACCAGAATCCGAGATGTCTTGCTGCCTCAACCTCCCTGCAGTCACACGCAGGGCATCCCAGTGTCGGGGCTGGGCGGCAGATGCCTGGCCTTGCGAAGCAGGGGCTGGGGAGCGCGATGGAGGCGAGCAGGCATCCTTCTGTCCTTTTCCCGATCCGCTCAGCTCTGCAGCGGAGGGCTGCCTACATCCTGGCCTTGCGCAGCGCGGTTGGACATGGAGTTAAGGAGTCCAGACACCGGGATGCGAAAGCAGCCACCACGGTGCTAGAGGAGCTCACTCGTCTGAAAGGGGCTTCGGGAGGGCATTGACGGCACCACACTTACAGGGTCCCTGCCCCTCTGTTTCTTAAAATCCTGCTGCCGCATCTCTTCGGTGCTGTGTTTTTAATCGGGGCTGAGAAAGCTCAGGGACTACCTTAAATACCCCTAACCAAGCCTTCTTAAAACTCCTATTAAAATACAACCACCACAGTCAAGACAGCAGGCTGGAGGTCTGCCCAGTGACCAAATAAATCAAAATATTCCAGAGATCCTGTTTGCAAGCACCCATTAAAGTCTGACAACTGCCTAATGCCAAAGGCAGCGCAGATCTGAAAGACGGAAACGTGACGGTTCCTGCAAAGCAGCCCGGGTCTATGTCTTGTCCTTTCAAAGCAGGGTTTTGCCATTTTCATGCCATCCTCTTCCCAGGGGCTGAAGAAAAGGGTTGCTGGTGGCCTAGTGAGCTGCTCAGAGCAGGGGCTGGGGGCTGCACAGCCATGGCTCCTCACACCCCTGGCCCCTCAGCCAGAGCCAGCCACCCACCAGCCTCTGCCAGGAACCTCCCTGCCCGGGACCGTGGCTCAAAGCTTCACGCCAGGATTCAGGCCAGCGTGAAAAACAGCCATTTATCTGCATTTGCTGCCTTGATGACATCCGCAGGCTCTTTCTGTGCTCTTTATCTGTTTTCTCCAAGAAATTAATAAATAAAAGACAGAGAGGCTGGGAAAAGGGACGGAGAAAATGAGCAGATTTTGATCTAGTAAGCAATTTAAATCTGGGCTGGCAAGCTGCATTCGTTCATTCATTAATTCAGTCGTGTGCTCAGAAAACCCCAGCAGGACTCCCTTCCAGCGCAAGAACTTCCGACTGTGAAATAAACCCCGCGTAACCAGATTAACTATGAGGTATGTATCAGCCAGGTCTTAGGCATTAATTCAAGCATACTTTCCCTGTGCTGTACATCGCCAGAGTCTGATTTCTGGATCAGGTGTTGCTTGCTGGCAGGCATAAACTCTCTTAAGTTTCCTGCCTTCCCCCTCCCCCGTGCTGCCGTTCTTGCTCAATAAATAAAAAAATATTATTATATGTGCTGTCAGGGAGTCTTGATTCAGCTGTTAATAGCAACGTTATCAATACCTTGTCTTTCAGCCTCACATAATTCAAAAGTGGCTGAACAGTTTTGTTCTGGCACTACAAAAATGAATCACCTCTGGGTTGAGCCCAAGCATAGAAAATCTCACCTTAAAACTTCAACATTCGTAAATTCAGAATATATTTAGCATGCTGAAACTGATGGGCAAGATAGAAATCTCTGCATAGGCTTAGTGTAGTCTTCCACCTAACAAGTCTGTGCTATACTGAATCACCAGATGATTACTGCCTGTATGAGTGACTTCAATTATAGCATTATTATGTTATTTATCATTTGATAAATGAAGCAGGACAGCAGCCCGTTTGCATCAGGTGCTGTACAAATATTCAGATGTGCTCAGACAAGATCCTGAGGACTATCCGTAAAATCAATGGGACATGAGTGGGAATCTTCAGACAAGGATCCCTTTCCACAAGCCAGCCGATCTAATACCACCACAGCAAATGCTGCGGGCTGCCTTGCCAACAAATTCCTGGTTTTCTCTGTGTGCTCCCCTGTGGCCTGAATCTAGAGGGGCAAAGTCAACGTTAAGTCTGTTTGTACAGACTTACGCTATGAAGACATTTGTTTTTAAAGTGGAGAGTGAGAGGGCTTGGGTTGTTTGGGATTCTTCTGAAAAAGACGAAATCTTCAGCTGTTCTGGCTCTCAAACCTCTTTTTTATTATAGCCATCTAAAATATGGTTTATGACATAGTTAAAATTCATGTATAGCCTCTACTGCAATTTCAATACTTTATTTCAATTTCAATTCTTTATTTGCTATGGGGAAATCTAATGCATAATAATGGTAAACCTTCAGTCATGAAGTGAGCTGGGATCACCCAGTTGGTGCCAAGTTGTCCCTTCTCTCACAGACAAATGCTGAAACAAAACTCAGTCATTGAGTTCTCCACTACACAGAGAAGTTTGAGCTGCCAGGACCTTTGGTATACCTGCTCTGCAGATGAAACTCTAGATTTCCCATTTTTATCAGCCTGGCACCTGTCAGATATTAGCTCAACTTTCTTTTTTTCAGCAAGTGCCTTTGCACACAGCATGCGTGTGTGTGCGTGTGCCTGCTATCGCCCTGAAGTTTTGGAGAAATCACTACATGGCTCAATTAATTCCCAAGCTTTCACTGAACTGGAATTTGGAAAAGCGATGTATTATTTCAGTGTGGCCTACAAATCCCACTTTTTAAATTGGATCCTTCCACGCAAAGTCCTCCCCAAATCATGTTTTTCTGGTGGCACTCAGCCAATCAAGACCTATGCCATAGATAGCAGGGATGGAAACACACAGAAATTAATTTTATCTTTTCTTTCATCTGTCCCAGTCAAAGAAGAAGGTCCACAGGCTGGAAAACACATCTTCATCAGAGTCCTCCAGTCCTCCAATATCGGTGAATATGTTTAGCTTGTTAGCAACAAAAAAAATGCTTAGCTGACATTGATTTTGGAGCTACATGTTGCTGAATAAAAGCTGGTACTTTTGCTCCTGAGCCATCGGATGAAATGCAAGAGCATGCTCAGACTCTGGCTGAGATGAGAGTCTCCAAGGTGCACGTGGCAACATTGCAGTGAAAAAAAGCAGCCTCATCCCACAGACTTTAAAGAATATATGCGGCTTTTTGGTTCTTAGACAACTGTGAGCATTGTCTTTTCTCATATTAATACAATTTACTTTCTGTTTTCACAGGGACAGTGAAATTGCTTCAAACCAATTTCATCATGTGAAAAAACAATTAACAGTGCTTCCAGGAGAGGAATATTCTAGGGTATTTGTCATAGGTTCTGCAGCCACAAACAGACCACAGGCACTTTTCCCTCTGATAACAGTATTTAGAATTATATATTGTATAATATTCTTTAATTGTAACTTTAAATTCTACATCTTTATAAATTCCATGGGCCAGGGACACATTGTGGCTTCTTGCTCTGGGATATACACGCACTTAGATAAAAGTGGGTAGATAAAAGACAGAGCATTCTAACACCAGACATACTTTCCCTCTGACTGCACTGAAGTCAAGTCACACTTCAAGATTTTTTTTTCTTAAGCATCATAGATGCTTCTTCAGCTTCTCCTTCTAGAGCAGGTTTGACAGATTGCAAATCATTCCTCCAGACATTTTAAACCCTTTCCGCATTCACAACAGCCTTTGCAAAGCAGACAAACAGGGGAGAAGGAACTAAACCCTTCTGTTGTCTACCTTGTCTCCTCCACTGAGCACTGCCCAGTGCAGCGCAGGAGATCCCACTCGCATGATTTTCAACAGCTGCAATGATGGTGCTCACCTTACAAGCAGACATTTGCTTTTTCACACCAGAATAATTGTCTTGGAACTGGTGGATAGTTATAACCTTTTTTGAAGTTATAGCTAGTATCTCCCTCTCAGAACTTCTGTTTTAAAATATACAGTCTCCTTACTCTAGAAATTTATTTCTCCCTTCACTATTTCAGATCTACCCAGGCTTTTTAAGCTCACTTCATCAAGGGATCCAGATGCTCTGTAGAACTTATCTCCGTTCTGATATCTCTCATTCTGATATCTCCATTCATTGTGCCAGCTGCAAATTTCTTCACTGTGACATTTTTTCCCTGACACACAAGTCAAAGTTCACTGACTTCAATAGTCAAATCAGTGCAAAGAGCAGAATATGACTTTGTCCTTCTAGGCAGGTGAAAACAATAAGCCTTCTTGCTTCTGCTGCTGCAAGGCTCCGAGACTTCTGCTGCTGCAAGGGTAATGTGTCTCATAGTCTAAATCAATCACTTCAGCTCTGCAGTCCCCTAGATTTCAATCCTCAGGTGCAAATACAGCGATGAAAGTTGAGAGTTACACCTTTCTTTATGAATTGTTTTCAGAATATGGCTTAAAATGGGGGGACTGATTAAATGTCATTTTCATTATTCAGGCTGATTTCTTGAGTTCTCCACCAACAGCAGAAACCTTGAGTGTAATGGCTAAGATCTCTGGCAGAGCACAATGCAAACCCTAACTCTCGTTTCACCTCATACCTGAGGACCAGATTAACTCAAATCTCTGTTTCAACACTGCTAGCATATCCCATGGACAGCAGCCTTCATCTGCACCCCCAGTCTCAAGAAAAGCTCTGCCTGCCATTTTCTTGAAGGGTAGATGGGGACAAAGTGTGTACGGTGCATCCACACAGTAACAGGTTTGCTGTGATCGTGCAACAGGAGGAAATGCCGCAGAGCCATTAGTGTATTTCAAAATACATTATAAACCACAGAACAGACACAACTTTTTTTTTTTTTTTTTTTTACTGAATCACAACAATGGAAAATCGGTATTTCATTTGCTTATACAGACTGAAACCACAAACATTTGCACCAAAACTATGAGCCTAAGTTTAAATACCACTATGCCTTATCCACAAGGCATTACAACATTTCAAGTTCTGCACAACTCCAGAGAATCCAGGTAGACCTCACCTCTTGATATATGGCTTTACTTGTGAAAACTTCACTTTGGAGCAAAGAGAGATAGCCAGACATGTCCTGCATCTCAGGCTAATTGTACGAGACCATTATTTATTCCATTCAGTAAGTGTGCATCTGGTAGTGATGATTGCCAAGCCTATAAGAAGGCTGATACTTCCTAGCAAGTGACATTTTTATGGTTAATAGAAACTGTCATAGAAACCACTTGGAGGGGGATATGTACGGGCTTGATTTTCAACTTAACAGTAAATCACTTCAGATTAGAATTAGGTATCATGACAAAATCCTTCATCCTGTAAATTTCCAGAATGCAAGTAGCAGTGGCTCTGGGAGAAACTGTGATAAAACTAGAAGAAAAGTTTCTCATTTGGTTTTGATATCCAGTGTGGCTGAGATTGTGTCCTCTCCGAAAATGATACCGCATTACAAATATGCTGGCTCTTTCATTCCTTACTATTGTATTAATAATTAGGCTAGGATTCCTTGGGTAAGAAGCAGTTCAAAGATGGAGGAGAAAGATGGGCATCATGCCAGAGACATCACAGACAGCATCAGACCTCCAGGGCTGCAAGAGTCTTAGTCACCCCCGGTCCCTACCAAATACAAACAAGACACAAGCACCTAGTGGGGCTCACACTATCAGCCTGTTGAGACGAGAACACAAGGGCTGATGCCACAGGGGAGATGAGGATATCTATCTAAACATTCTTATTCCTGGTCTGGGGCAGCTGCAGATTTCCGTGGTGTTCATGCCATGGATCTCCTACCAAATGCCCTAGCAACCTCAAAGTAGTTTTGCGGTGACTGTAACGGTCAAAGGACACAAGTAAGAGAAAGTCTGTGTGTAGAGACAATATCTTTTGAGACCAGCTGATTACAGATGGGGAAATTAGACAAGCTTCTGGACACAGAAGACCTGCTTCAAGAATCTAAAAGCCACTTTTTGAAGAGCAGCCAAAAGCAAAAGCAATCAGCAGAAATAACCAATGTTCTCCCAGATATCAGAGCTCAGCATTGCCCTTCCAGTGAGGGCTTGAGTTGTGGTCAGTTTTGCACCATCCACCCTTCGAAGGAGCCTGTTGCCCCCCACCCAAGCACTGGGGACTCCCAGAGCCTCAGAGGGGTTGTGTCTCTCAGCCATGGGTCTCTCCATTCCTTCTCCCCATTACATAGGTGCTCCTGGCCTGCCTGACACGGCCCTCCTGCCTGGCTGACTGTAAGGTCTTATTCCTTTTGTCTCTTACCCCATCATGTATGATGTGGAGATAAGGCCTTCTTTCTGCCCAGCTTTGTCTTTTTCACAGAGCTGGGAAAGCTCCACAGTCAGGAGAAAGCCCCAAGAGAAAATCAGGTATGAAACCAATGGAAGATACAAACCTAGGCATGAAAATGTTTGGGATGGAGCGTAGCTGTGGTGACAGATTATATCCCAACCTGCAAGGGTCTCGGTACCCCCATCCCAAAGCAGAGGAACATTCCCTGGTTGTTCTCTTTCAACTGGGCTCTGCTTCCAGAAGCACGAACAAATAAGCATTTCAACAGAAGTGACACTGCACTGTACAACGTCTCTGTGCAGCCCTCGCCAAAGCACCAGTCGCACGCTATTTACCGCAAGCTGGAAAATTCACTAAATCTTGCCTATTTTGAGTCAAACGGGGGCAGTTCCAGCCTTCGCAAGGACAGCCCTGCCAGCTGCCCTCCCTCTTGCACAATAGGGAGAGGAAGGGGACATCCATCTCCAGTACCCAGGCTCAGAGGAGCCGAGGAGACAGGTGGCTGGTGGGGAGCCACAATGGAAAGGCGATTGCACGGCACCGCTCACAGAGTACAGGCGCGTGTAAAAGGCTGCGAGCAGCCTGAGCCAATTAATTTCCATATTCCCTTTCAGCCAGATCTGGAAACGAAGCGCGTTGCATTCAGCACAGGACACTCAGTACAGGGGGAAGGTAAACAAAACAAAACAAAACAAAAAAAATAAAAAAACAGGGAGGGAGAAAAATGATTCAGCAATCAACAAATTCAGAGGAAGGGCAGGAGGAGTGGGTCTGAAGAGATGAATCAGCATTGGCTTCAGGTGATGGAGGGAAGGCGGCATTTCTGCTCCGTTGATTTGTGCAGCCTGATTGAAGTCAGCCCAGGCACTGGCACTGCATCGGAACGGAAACTGCCTGATAGGCTGCGAACGTTGTGAGGGGAAAAATCCAGCAGTCATGCAGATAACGTCTTTATTAAGTACATTTTGTGACTTCCCAGCTGATTGGACATTTTTTTACTGACTTATAGTAGATGTTATAGATGTTGAGGGGCAGGGGGGCTGTTGTGTGGGGTTTTTTATGCATAGGGTGACAGTGTTTGGGGTAGTGAATTTTAAGCAGGGCTGCATGAGATTCAATCACTTAATCTTAAATTACAAGCCACTGGCTGCCAAAGCAATTTTTGAGATGGAAATTCTTCTGATTCACAGAACTCCTTTGCCTCTTTTAAGGAACAAATGAGTAAACAAACTATGAAAATGTTATTTGCTTTTTCAGAATTTGCTAGCAAAGAAAGATTAATTTTTTTTTCTGTGGCATTTGGCAGTGACTCCTTTCCCCTCTGTAGCGGGTAGGTGGGATAATATGGTTCATGATGAACAGATATCGTTTCCAGCATTTCTCAGTGGTGCAGACAAGAGCTGAGCCTATTGTTTAAAATGTCACAGGGATGTTAATTAAGGTATACCAGAGATTACAAAACCTATTCCAGTCCCTTTGGAACTCCTAGAGGAAGCAATGGGGCAAAAATATTTTTAGAGGGTATATCCAAGAGTTTGGTGATATTCTGAGAGTCCTTAGTCAGACAGGTGAAACCTCTCGGGATTACCCAAGCATTACTCACACAAGTAATTGTTGCAGACTCAAACTCTTCTGTGCCCACTCTCTGGCAATCAAGTTGTTGTAGGAAGAGCACCCTTCAAAGGAGATAAATAGCAAGACATGAGTGCTCAAGCGGTTGCTAAGAGGAATTAGACTTTCTGAAAACCCAGCCCTGGGTATCATGCCAGCACAAGAATGAGTAGATGAGTTTGGAGATACTGCCTCCCTCTCATTCTAGATCTGGTCTTACTTCAGTACTAATTGTGGGTCTACAGTTGTAATTTCATACATGTGCAAATGGGAGGAAGTCCGGACCTGAATCCTGCTCGCAACCCTCCCTTCCCCTGCACACAGCAGCCCTTCAAAGGAACAGTGAGGCTCATCATTGTGCAGAGAGAGGGAGTGTTGGGGAAAATAGCATTGCCATGAGCCATGCCACCTCTTTTATGGTGGTCCTTGTGCCTCACCCTGACAGGCCAAGTTGGGGAAAAGAAAGACAAGCGTGAAGTGCTGGTGCTGACCACAGACAGGGCTTCACATCTCAGACTCCAGGGGCCTTGTTTCAACCCCAGCCTTATAGCACCTGAGGTCAGAGCCACGCGGGCCCAGATGCCAGACTGTGGCCAAGATTACAGGAATATGGACACCAAAGTAGGGAAGTGGCATCTGCTCCTCCCTGGGATTTGTGTCTCTTGGGAGCAGCACGCTTTCCTGCTTCACTTCACCAGCTGAAGCACCAAAGACTGTCAGGCACTGGGTGCCCTGTTAGTGGGGCTGCAGAGGTGCCCGCTAGACCAGGGAATCTTTCACATCAGCACGTACAGAGAAGAGAGAAGATGCTACCCATCAGCACACTCCTTCCCTCACATTAAGTCCCCACAGCTAACCGCTTTCTGACTTTCTTCATTGAAANAAAAAAAAAAAAAAAAGAAAGAAAGAAACAGCATTCTGAGGAATAAACATCACAAACCAGGTCATTACAGGAGATTTTTGTTCGTTTGTTTATTTTCTGGATACATCAGACCTGCCTGAGACAGTCATACATGGCCATTGTAGTGTAAAATTATTCTCCCAAAGAAATAATTACCAAGCAGGTAATCTTCTCATAATAAATGGTATGTATGGGATCGCTCACTTCCCTAAATTTTATTTAACCCAGAAAAAGGGCTGTAAAACAAACGCGGCTTTTCTATTTTCTCCTCCCCTCTATTTTGTGAATCAGGACATCCATGCATTATTGAGGCCTGCTCAAAATGGAGCCGCCTTTAAAGCAGACTCTGTATTGAGGATTACGTGTGGATTATTGCGAAGAGATCCTTCCGAACCAGAGCTACACATTTACCCAGAAATCATTTCTAATTCCAGTTGCCCCTTATTTTGGCTAATAACAGCTGTTAAGGACAATTGGATCAGCGCTGTGTACCTGTCAGCCGCACCGAAATTCCCCGTACGGTCCCGAATTGTGCGCTGCACGATTACCAAGGGAAGCTCAGCGCTGCGCCTTATCTCTCTTATAAATCCTCTTAACGTGGTTGCTGCCGGATCCCCCCGCACACCGTTGAATCGGCACCTCCTGCCACTCACCCGGAGGGATGCTCTGCCTTCCCACCAACTCATTCAGCGGGGCTTGGGGACCACCGCGCCGCCGCCGGCAGCCTCCCCAGCGAGGGGGATTGCCACGTGGGTGAACGGGGATGTGGAGGCAGGACAAGCAATGGGGGGGGGAGGTGGGAAAGGGAGAAGGAAAGGCTACCGGCCTGGGGT
>VZRU01017839.1:45603-123141 GCA_013398155.1 Pedionomus torquatus | reverse complement strand
GCCGAGGAAGGGGGGGGGGGGGGGGGGGGGGGGGGGGGGGGGGGGGGTGTGGAGCGGAATTTCCTTGGGTTTTATCCATTTTGCATGCACATAAAAGATGAACTTCCCCTTTGGAAACAAAAAACGCACGGAGTTGCGGTTTGAAAGGGGGGCCTCAATTTGGCTTCCACCGAGTGCAACTAATTGCAGTTGCGAGGGCCAGCAGGTGCGGAGCCGGCAGCTGAGGAGCCTTATCCCCCCCCCTTGCTCCATGCCTCGCCGGAGACACAGCCCAGGGACATGGTGGGTACAGGACAGCGGGGCAAAGAGGGGGCTTGCAGAGCGCACTTGACTGCTTCGTTCCTGAACAGGGCTATCTTACACTGGAGAAAGCCCTAGAATGTTCTGAAATGTTCTAGAAGGCCCTGGAAGGCCAATGGGGACCCCCTGGGCCAAGGCAACACTGCACCTTGCCTGGGAGAGGTCCCCCCGCAAGGTCTCTCTGGTACCCCGCTGTGGTTTGTGCCCCGGCCAGGCCCTGTGTGCAGCCACGGGGCCAACACCACCACCATGTTGGGAGAAGGGATTGCTGCTACAGCAACAGCGCAGACACCTCTGGTCTGTCCTTGATTTCATCCCTTTCACAGCCAAGGAGAGGCTGTCTATGCCCTGTCTGTCATGATGGCCTCCCCTCTGTCTGTCACGAGCTCAGCTGAGGGGCTGACATGACCCAGTGGTCACAGCCCCCCAGCAGCAGACAAGCTGGAGCTGGGGTTTCACCAGGGACTGTGCAAGCCCTGGCCAGGGTTCCATCCATCACAGGCCCCCCAACCAGCTAGTATGGCTCCCTCTTGGCCATTGTACCCAAGACTTTTCTGATGCTGGTCTGTTTGTTCTCTTAGGTAGAACACCCAGGTGGACCTGACTGCGGATGCCGACAGTCCTGCTGTCCGTGACTGGTGGGACAGGAGCCCATCAGCTGGTTCACTGCTGCTCCCCAGGATGACTTCACTCCAGATGGGAGCTGCTTCTCCCTCTGCTGATTTTTAAGGTGCTTCTCTACTCTGGCCAAATTCATCATGGTCACAGCCAGAGGAGCCCAAAGCGCTCTTTATCAGTATCTTTCCTGAAAGCTCATTTTGTCTGCAATGCTTTTAGCAGGGCAGACAATTACATTTGCCATCTTAATTCTTTCATTCTTTTTATGTCTTTTAAGAAGTAACTGAATCACTGAGATAATGCACAGGCTTTCACGAAGGGGATGTATGATCCCATCGCCCACACCCTTCTCCTCCCACTCTTACCCATTTGTCCCCTTACTTAGCAGCCCAGGGTATGAAATGAAGAGCACGAGCCAGTTTGGGCAGGCCCTGTGGGTTTTCTGCCCGGTGTCTAAGTACTCTGAGGGCCAGAGAAGCACAGGGATACAGATTGCAAAGGCAGAGTGAGCAGGTTTGACGCACCCAGTGAAGGACATCTCTCAATTCATTCCTGAATGAACTAGAGCACATCGCTGGCAGGGGGAAGGAAGGGAGGGAGGAAATCTAAGCCTGATTTAAAGTTGTTGGTGATAGTCCCCACAGTCCCTGGTAATTAGTTCCACTGGTTAATTACCCTCACTGTTAAACATCTGCACCTTATTTGTAGGCAAAATTTGTCTGGCTTCCAACTTCCAGTTGGATCAAATTATAGTTGCGTCAGCTAGATTGAAAAGCCTTCTATTATCACATTTCTGTTCCCCATGTCAGTACTTAGAGACTGTGATCAAGTCATCCTCTCAACTTTGTCTTCGTTAAGCTAAACAGATGGAGTGTCTTCTCCAGTCTGTCACTATGAGCCACATTTTCCAGTACTTAGTCATTTTGTTCTGTGGCCTTTCTGGGATTCATCTACAACCTTCTTGAACTAGTAGACACACTCATCTTTTTCATGGTCAATCCTCTCCAGATCTGGACTTCCCCATACAGTCCTGGGACTGTACTCCATGTTCTGTTTCTGGATGTAAATCCTGGTGTTTGATTACATAGAAAGATACATTTTGGGGCTTGCACCCATCTCATTAAGTGATCCAGACCACTTGCCCTGGTGATCTCCCTGTTTCACTCTTCAGCCAGTTTTCCTCATACTTGGTGGGGCGGGACGTGCCACCTTCCCTTCCTTCTGCTGAACTTTCCCATTGCAGCACTTTGGAAGGACTGAAGTGGGGGATAGGAACTGGCATAAGGATGGGAGGGTCTAGCACTCAGCTTTTGCCTCTGCTGAAAAGAGAGGCCTAATCTTTGCTGTTGCAGTCCATAATGCTAGTTGATTTATTTTAATGATAACAGAAGTTATCCTTAGTGGTGCAGGGGGTTCTGGCTTCACCTCACCCCAGTGTATGGCAGAGATACCCTGCCTATCTTTAAATGAACTGGTTACTAAAAGCCCCACTGCATGACAAAGCCCAGCTCAGAGCACATGGTGCTGTTTCTTAACACATCAGCCCATACAGAGGTGGATGCTATTTCTTAAACAATGTTCACTGTAAGGAATCAAAATCACCCGTGGATTCTCAGAGAGCAGTAAGCACACCACTCATGGCACACAAACTGTTTCAAAGAGGGCCCCCTGAAGAAAAAGAAAAAAAAACCACTGTTGTTTTTTCCCTAAGGGAGACAAGGAACTCTCATCCCTGCACATAGCACAGAGCTGGACTGCGGCTCCATAGCACAGGACCTTTAGTTTGCATAACGACACAAAACACAGCGGCACGCACAGCTCCAAAGCACGGCAAAACGGGGCAGCGTAGGCAGTCCATGGGCATCTGTGCCCATTTCTTGGCTTGGCAAACATGACTGCAGTGTGATTTCGTGAGGCTGTGCACTGAATCCCAAGCCCGCATCACCAGTGAAACCGCATGCAGTGGAGTCAAGGTTTCCAGCTCTCCAGTTTGCAGGCATCTGGTAGGCAGCCAGTGGGAAGCTGAAAGACAACGCAGTACCAGATCTTCTTTCCTCTTCAATACTAAATTGACAGAAAACTTAAAAGCTTTGCTTGTCCACTGCAGTGACTTCTGTAGGTGCCACGTGGATGTTGCAGGATGGCAGAAGTGGTGGGCAGAAGCATTTATTTATATGGCAATTCCCCCCCTGAATTTGCCCACCATGTGCAAATCCCTGAGGATGCCAGCTATAGGCCCACATCCAGACGCTGTGCATGCTGCTGCTTTCTGATTGTCTCGTTCCTGGGATGGGGAAAGAGTTATGTTGTAACCAGGGGTGACCTGTGTGTTGGGTATTGCACAGGGAGGCTAAATTGTGCTGAGGAAAACCTTGGGACCATTTAAACACATGGGAGTTTTGCCAGTGACTTCAATGGATCTATGATTTCACCACGACATCTGTCGTGCATTAGCTACATCAGTATTGATGTAACAGGCTGAAAACCAAGACCAGGCCTATGCCAGTTTAGAGTCAGTGGAGGAGTGCTGATACCAGTATTTGGGGGAGAGCCAGACCCAGATACAGTACTTTCATTTTTGGTATAACTGCAACCAGGCTTGGGGATTGCAGAACTTTTATTATCCTGAAAATGATCCGCCCTCATCAGAACAGTCATACTGGTGCAAAACCACTGGGAGGGAGACCTGCTTTTCATGTCACTGGGATTGGGATGTACTGCCTAATTCACAAGTGCACCCTAACATTCATTTCACTAATGCTTACAAAGCACTCTGAGCAAAATAAAGTACTGTATTGTTTCACTACCACATTATTTTTATACCATGAAATATTATTTTCATACCATAAAATAATGTTTAAAAAAGCAATGTAAATAATTGATCGTGGAGATCTAAGTAAAATTAACCACACAGAAAAATCTAGCCTAGTCTCTGCACAACTTTAATAAATACCCCCAAATATCTGGACTTAATGGCAAAAGCCTGGTAAATATTTCAGTTTTGAAATAGAAAAAAATAGTCCTGGCTTGAAAATAGCTTCTCCTTTCTGCAATTTTTTTTTCTAGCAGTCCAAATAACAGAGTGAAAAAGAACCCAATCCAATTCCCACAGGTCTCATTAATGAACCTGCAAAGGGAATGTGTTGGAATAGCTGAGGGCTCTCACTCCATTTAAAACGTGTAACAAACCCCAAAATTACTTATCTTCGCTGTTTCAAGGATATACAGAGTTTGCGTTCAGAACTGTGCAGCTGGGGATTTCTGGCACAGACAATGCACTAAATCTTCTGGGCTTCCCGCTGTGCCCCTTGCCAAGCTCTTCATGCAAAGCCAAAGCTGGGTGCTGCTTGCCTGCAGAAGTTGGGAGACCTCCTCCACAGTTAGCCTCCTTCCTTCCAGTGAGACCACTCACAGCCAGGCCCAAGGGGCTGAACTTCCCAGCTCTTCTGCACGTCTTCCACCCCAGGCTTGCTCTTCTGCAGCATATTGACGAGGGTTTCCACATCCCTGCTTAGTTTATACATGGGGCCAAGAACTGAGTGGCATGATGCACTGGTTGCTCTGCCCCAGTGACTGGCAGGAGATGCTGGACCCGAGGCACCCCTTGGTTTTCTCCTTGCTGCGGGAGGGAGTGGGAAGCGGTTGCCGGACACGGCAGTGTTGCTCAGTGCTTTGGGAACTGCAGCCATTCATTCCCGGGTGTATGAATTCTACATCCAGTTAATTCACCCGCACATGGGCCTCACCTTTGCTTGCAGCGCTGTGAAAAGGTGCAGCCTAAGCTACACCAAGCTCCCCAAGCTATTGCGTTCTTCTGTCGGTATCAATTTGGCTCTGGCGTCCTACACAACATCGACAGGGCTCATCCAAAATGAGTTATCTGGGTTGGGGATCCTGGCTCAGCAGAGCACAAATAGAGGACCAGATGCAAACCTTTACTTTGGGTTTCTGCCATCTCAAATATACATGAGTGGAGCTAATTTTGTTCCAAAGAAAATTAAAATTGTCTGGGCTTTTCCTCCGTGCCTTTCGCATAGTCTCTTTTTGTTTATTGAGACTAGGGTTACTCAGACTTTTATCTAGGTCTTATTTAGGAAGACTGAGTTGCAAGGTCCCTTCTGCTTCATCAAATCTAGTCCCCTGCTCTTGCAGGCAATCACATCTTATAATGCCATTCATAAACTGATCGAGTGCTGTCTAAAAACTAGTTTTTTTGTTTTTTTTAATTTTTTTTTTTTGTTCCTGCTGCTCCTACTGAAAAGGTGCTTCCAAACCTTATATTTCAGTCACGCTATTTTGCTCAGCACGATGGCGACTCCCAAATAAGGGAAGGCAGTCCGAAAGGAATAAATAATATTGTGTGTGGGGAAGAAAAGCAACTAACCTACACATTATCATTAAACAACAGGACGTGACAGGCAGTGTAATGTTTCTGGTTTTGTTGTGAGCCAGGAAGATGAAGGTCATGTGATATCAGCTCTCTCTGCAGCACAATAAACCTTATTAACATTATAAGATAAAAATAAATATTCAACAATTAAGGGGAAAAAGGGTCACACGTTTGCATCTGCTGAGGATTATTGACAGCAATCTGACATTACCGTCAGCTAAACCCACTGCTCTATTTTGTCCAGAGTTTCTAAAGCCATTATATAATGATCACTCTAATAAAGTCTAGATTAGAGGCATTTCTCTTGTGTACAAAGAGATTGGCTTTTGGGTTGCCTTGTGGAAAAGCAACATTATTCTTAGGGAGAGAAAGGGTTAGTTGTCTCTAACAGCGATCCTGATGAAAAATGTAAACTGTCTGAGGCCATTTCAGACCTCCGGCAATATTTTATGCTAACAGGTTTATGTCTGAATTAACAAAGTTCTCTAACCACTTAGTCTGTTAAAATGCAGTTATTTTTTCCCCCTTGCTAGGAAAGCATGTGCCAACCTAAATTTGGATTGTATTTGTTACCATTTGTAATCACCTGGTGTCAGAGGCCACGTGAGTCCTGTGAGTTTATCTGATTTGAGTCTGTAGCATCCAAACGTACCTTTCAACTTGTTTCTTCATGCTGTGCATGTCTGGAGTGTTTTGCAGCAATACCATAAGCCCCTACAAGTGCACAGAGTGATAGGAAGGAGCAGAGTAAGATACTGTCCCTTGGGTACCACAGAGCTTGGAGGAAGGTGCTGAATTTGAATTATCCCGTATCCCCTGACCCAGCATCAGAACGCAAGCTCCCTTTTTTGTTTTTTTTTTTTTTTCCCTCAAAAAAAGATGGGGGAGAGAGTGCAGAGAGGGGAATGTCACTTAACTAAAAGATGCTATCAAGCCAGGTAGCACTGAGGTGTGACTCCTCTCATACACCATTTTACAGCACACATGAAACTTAGCAAGGCAGCATTGGCAGCTACTTCCTACCGCCTGCCACAGGCCTGCTGCTGCTCCAAGGTCTGGGACCGCAGAGTGAGGGGTGGAGGACCTTGAGCCAGCTTCAGCCATGCTGGCTCAGGACCGCGGTGGGTGGGTGGCCCCACTACTGGGCCACAAGTGCTGCTGTGGAGTCCTCAAAGGCAGAAGTCACTAGCAGGCACGGGGCCCTGCCCTGACAGCCACATCACTTCCTCAAACCGAACCAACCCAGCACAGTGCTTCACCTCTTGTAATGAGAGCATTTCTCTGTTGGTCATTCCCATCTGGAACATCCATCCTGAGTCTGCTCTTTTTTTCAAAAGCGTGGGGCAGATTTCAACCCTGGGAGGCGTATCTACGTTGGCCTGGGAAACCACATTAATACTTTTCAAAAAACTTTGCCTATAAACACTTTTCTTGCCTGAGAGGCAATAGCGGTTTCACTTGACTACTAGACCTAAGACTCAACTATTCTTTAAAACTGTTTTGCACAAGGCAGCTTTCCAAACCCTGTTAAAGGGAAGCTAAGTCCCATTTGCGTTATCACCTTAGTCACAAAGGCTGCGTTTAGCTCCAGATCATTAGAGACATTTTTCCCCTTGCCAGCTCAAGCCAGGCCTGAGATTTGCACCTTGGGTTTTGGGTAGAAAGCCAACACTGGAAAACTTCAGTTCTAAAAGCAGCTTTCTCAGCCACACCAGGGGCCTGTCCCCAAGAAGAGGCTGACCCTTGCAATGGGTGCAGAAAACCAATTTGGCTGGCAAAGGCTCCTAGATAAAATCATATCCCACTCTGTTCCTGGCAGCTGGTGAAACACAGTCCCAGTCACTTTTTCTCCTGTGCTCAGGACACTTTGCAGACAATGTTCCTGACCATGGCCAGCAGTGTCCTGCAACACCCAAGCCCTCAGCTGCTCTCTCAGTGGGAACTGTCTGCACGCAGGACCATTTATTATCCAAGGCCAGGTGGCTTCAGTCACCCATGGCTCTGAGCACCTGGCGTTGTTTTAAGGTCTTTGCCAACCAGATAAGGATACAGGCAGGGCAGAGTAGGGGTCTCAGCATTTAGAACAGCCCCCGTACCTGCTGCTTCTCCACTTTAGGAGATCCTGCTTTTGCAAGGATGAATGCTATTTGGTAGGCAGGGAATAGAATAAAATCAAATTTTGTAAAATTCTGCAGAGTAGTCATGGTCCAAATAAGTTTTGGCTTACCTATAGCAATGAAGCAACTAACTGCCCATACTCGTGTGAGCCATTTTTGCATATCTGCCCACAGATGCCTCTCTATCACTGCTTTTAAGAGCAGTGGCACTGGTTTCCAGGAGTAACTATAGAAAGATAGTAACTATAGAAAGGAGTAACTATAGAAAGATAACAATAAGAAAGATGTCCAGGTAGAGGCACAAATCCTCCCCAGCTTTAAATGTACAAAGAATGTAATATGTACTATATCTATATATGGAAGTTGAGAGACAGACATATGGAAGCATATGGACCTGAGTTTAGGTCATTAGCAAATGCTGGATATGCTTTTTAAACCCTAGTAGAATATGATGTGGCATGAAATACCTAATTACATACCCTGTTTAATTTTACTTTCTGTCTCCTATACAAATGCACACATGTCGTGTAAGGTTCAGAGTTTGCCACCGTGCAAAATTCATGAGGACTCTATGGCAATAATCTAACATACTGTGGACAAGGGCCTGGAGCCGCCAGGCTGAGCGCTGCTCTCTCTGCATGGCATCGCAGAGAGCTAAAAGCTTGAGCTGGGATCCAACCGTGTTGCTGTCGTGTGCTGTAAGGGTAACTTTCTGATTGCTTTTGATTCCATCCCTTATGGAAGGAGGTAACATTTGTTTTATTCTTCTTGGAGAAAAGGTACGTGTTTGCCTTGATATTACTAAAGAATTATATCCTCCTTCATGTCCCAGTTAGCTTTTAGCACATTTGGACTGTGCCCATGTAGCACTTTTTTATAGTGCTTTTAAATCCAGAAACAGATACGGGTTGAGCTTATGTCTGGAGATGACACGCCCAGGGATCCTTCCACACAACCCTGACAGCTTTCTCTCTCCTTTGCCTGATACAAGGTACAAGCCACCTGCAATTACTACTGGAGTCCCAAGGGGCTTCACAGCTGGGAAGGAAGGGGTGTACTTACAGGGCAAAAGTTGGCTTTTTTTCTTTTCTTTATGCAAAATTCATTCAGGATTTAAGCATTCAAGCATGCCTTTTCTTCCTCTGCTGTACGCCAGAGAGGTCTCCTAGTCAGTGCTAGTCAGCAGAAAAGACATCATCCTCTCCTACCCTTCTGATACATACTCTCAACCTGAGCTGCCCTGCTTTAGAAGGACACATTCCTTTAATTTTAGATCAGCAATGTTTTGCTGTTAGCCAGTTACCTTGAAATCACTCTTACGTCAGGTGAAAGTAAAATGCAGATGTATTTATTTACAACTCCCCAAACAGACCACACGGTTTAAAAAGGTGCACACATAGAAATGCTGAAGGCTTTCTGCAGCCATGCCGGTAGGTCCAGAGAGATTCAAAGCTTCCCATCAAAATATATTCACTTCTTTTCCTCCAAAAGCTTAATTACCTTTAAATGTTTCAAAAGGCAGCCTTGCTGCTCTTCCAGTGAAAACAAGCACTCTCACTCAGAGATGCAAATGTCAATGCACTAGACCGATGTGTTGCATCCTGTTCTCGACTTGACTAAATCAGCAACTCCTCCACTCAGCGAGGGAAAAATCCCTTTTCCCTCCCCCCCCTAAAAAAAAAAAAAAATGTTATGTGGAGTGACTCATCTTCACTGCAAATGCGTCTGTCCATTAAATGGTGTGTTTTGTTTCACTCCAAACCTTAGCCAGCTCACTTACTATGAGCATCTGCTAGTGACAAACATGGGTGGTTCATTAATCACTCTTGATTGAGACCAGACTCTGCAGTCATTGGCTAGCGTATGGTGACAAAGGGTTGTAGGTGTTCCACCCTGACATCTTCTTTCTTCAGGACTACAGGAACAGTCATACTTCCTACTTGCTCTAGGCTCAGACCCCTGGGCTCCTGCCCACTTCCCGCTCCCTGCCAGCAAGAAAAGAGTGAGCAAGTGATTAGTGCATGGAAAAGTTGCACTGAGAGACTGATGGCCATTTGCAGGGTAGGTGCTTGGCTGCCAGGAAGGTAGCCAAGGCATATAAGAAGGGAAAAGGGGGATAGTAACAAGTACTGGAAGGGATGGTGCTCATTCCTCAGGCTGCCTTCAAGCAGCCTCTTCTAGCTAAGTCTCCTTGGTTTCTGGGAATCTGTGAGCTCTGAACACCACTACAACCCAGCTTCTCCTGTGTTTAGGAAAGTTACTTGTGGGAGTTTTTGTTCTTCTTCAGAGAAGCAGATACTCCCAAACCCTCTGTTAGACATACGATTAACATATTTTCATGTAAAGAAGGGAAAACACCTGGTATTAAACAGAATGCTCTCAAACATGTTGTTTAGGAGGGAGCCTGCCAGAAGGAGACCTGGACCAAGTTATTTGTTCACCTTGACAAGGTGATTAAGCCACCTTGACACATCTTTGTAACTGGCTGACCTTTGTCCTTTAAAGACTCACTCTACCCCCTTTCTCTAGACCTGTGTTGCCTCTGAAAGTACTCCCCAGCACGCTGAAGGCTTCTCCCCAAACATTCTTCCACTCATCACAAACTTCCTCTCAGCAAAGACACATATCCACCAATCTCCTTTCATTTTGCCTACAACTGCCAGTTACAAGCATAATAGGGATGTCTTGCCAGATCCCCTCACAATTTGTTCTGTTTTTTCAGAATAGCAACCTTTTTTTAAAAGCCCCTCTCAAGTTCGATGGAAAAGTCAGGAGCTATCTGTGTTCCTGGCACAGGCAAGGGTACTTGCTGGGGCAAGGCTGTCTAGACAACATGCATAAAATTGCAAGAGACTCTCCAAAACCTCTTATCAGAAACAGATTAATTTGCAGTATTCTTCTCCAAGGTCATTTTTTAAATTGCCTGCTGGAGGGAGACCTTGCTAGCAAGTTACTCTCATCTCCTGCTGGAACCAAAGCTCCGTGTTTTCCTTTAGCAGCCCTCCACTTGATTGCTCTCTGTAGAAATTACACCCCTTTATGTGAGGCAACCATGCTCAGCTTTCTCGAGCCCAAGTCAACCAAGTTTGTGGGGCCTGAGTAGATCCCCCGTAGAATCAGGAGGGCGACATGCAGATACAGGAGTTCCTCTGTGTACAACACAGCTCAGGCTCAGTGTTCCCATCTCTTCCCCAGTCAGATGGATGAAACAAAGACCACTTATGAGCCGCTTGTTACAATTCTACAATGAAGGGAAGGTCAGAGTTACTTTCTTGTCTTGGATGAAATTCACGTCTCCTCTGACCTTTGCCTACATAAAAGCTGCTTCGAAAGACAACTTCTTGATTTGGAATGATGGGGTGGCATCAAACAATACATTTGTGTACTGTTGAATGATTTCTCAGTGGAAGATATACCTTCATCAGAACCATGAGCCCTACGGCACAATGACACTGACTCAGTCTCTAACTGTGTTCCCTCATTGACTGTAACACTTCTCCCTTATTTGTGACGAGGAGAAAGACACACAGACCTACCACTTACAAAAAGAAAGGAATAACATTTCTAGCAAAATGTAGCACAACATGGTCTTGATCCCACAGGGACAACTTTAAGGGAGCACTCCTTATGTGTTTATGGTGCTCCTCACATCACAACTTCCTTCTTCACCTCGGAACACAAGGGAATGATGTTGTCAAAAGATAAATACTACATTTTCTGGTGCTACCTTTGGCCTCTCTGTAAAGGAAAGACAGTGAGATGCCCAGTGGACAGGATGAGACCTAGTTTAGCAAGCCACGGCAAATTTTTCCATCTCCTGATATAGTGCAGCATATTGAAATTTGATCCAGTCTGCACATTGAATTCCATGCCTCTGACCTCTTTGCTTTCCCTTTATGATTCTGTCACAGTTAGCCAGATATCAACAGGTAGGACAGAAGTCAGCAATTCCCCTGTGCCTGTGCTTCAGGAAGAGTCTAATCCCTGTAAAAGCTTTTAGGAAAAAACACTCGACAACGGGGGCGGAGGGGGAAAGCCAAGTCTTAGCATGAGAAGAAAGCTAAGACAAAATTCCCCATAACGGGCCATTTACTGCTCACACCCACTGCTCCTTAGACAGGAAACCTCTTAAAAGACCTTTGCTGGTTCTGGCTCTTTGAGGCTCCATAGATGTACGTATATGCGTGTGAAGCAGAGAGAGAGGAGAGGCACGTCAAAGCGTTGCTTTCTCTCTACTGACGGTTGCAGACAGACCCGACACTTAGAGTATGAGATAGCATCGTGGCCGATTTACATCAAAGCTACTGCTACCTCTTCTTTGCANGGTTACTTAATTCTTGGCTGTAGGTACAGCCAAAAGCAGCATTCAAACCAAGGATAATCATGTCCAGAGGACACCTATAGAGTGATCTGTAGGTACTTATTGTTCAAAATGGTCCTCCATTTTATGATCTCCTGTTACGCACAAGGCCCTATTGCTGGCAGCAGGTGTATTTACAGCCTTTCACATCTTCTTTCTACATTTTGACCATTTTACTGCACAATTCCTAAACCTCCCCAGGATTCTTAAGCAGCAGCAAAGACATCGTCCCATCCAGGGGGCAGGAGTTGGTGACCATCCCACATCTGCTTATCAGTGATGCTACTTCACCAATACGAGGCCTGAAGTAGAGAGAGGATGCAGGACTACTACACTGTACGTGCTTCCCCTCATGTGTGACATCTTCTGAGCTCTTTCTAGGTTAACCTCTACATTCATGTGCTTTCGCTGTTGTTGTAGTATTGGCACTAATTTTTCTAGGCCATAAAGGGAGAACACAACTTTCCCCTTTTCAAAAAAAGTAGGTTTCCTTGGTTCATTTCCATAAAGCCCAATGCATTATGCATTACCTCATTCAAAGGTAAATAGTGGATACACACATGGATGAAAGATTAAATCCTGGAAATTCTAAACAATTGGCAGGAGGCATAACCATGGCAAATTGATTCTGTTCCCCCTCTGCAAAAAAGAAATGAAAGAATATTTGTGCATTTTTTAAATTACATGTAAGATTTAAAGACATTTGGGGACCGGTTTCTTTGATTTTTTTTTTAATGTTTTTAATGAAAATACATAAAGATTATTGGAAAGTTCCTTGAGTTCAAAAGTTTTTTTAAAACAAAACCTCTGCAACCTTACTCATTGCTTGTCTTCAGTATTACAGGCCTGAGTACCTGAATAACAATGCCTGCATCTATCACAGCAATGATGTGCAGAGGCAAACAGAGCCACACAGAGCTCCATGCAGAAAAGAAAAAAAATCCTTAAAGAAAATTGTATTGCCCCAAAGAAAAAAGGTTAATTTAAATATGTAGGTGGTCTTGCTTGATTGGTTGGTTTCATGTCAACCCTGACCCCACAGTAACCCCGGGCCTGCTGATCAAAGGGATTATGCTACAAGCTCCAGGGCTGAGTTTGCAGCCTGTAAGACTTTGCCGTATCTCTGTGTATTGCCTCTTACAGAGCTGTAGTTTTGCTATCCAAAGGCATCAGCGAGCACTCTTGCTGTCCTTACTGACGTTCACTGGGACTCAAGGCAGCTTAAGGTGTTCATGTACAGTCTGATCACACAAGTCTTTGTTTTCTGCCCTGCGTCCCAGTCCGGCATCAGGAAAACCAGTTCATAACAGCACTGTCCGCACAGAAGGTGACAGGCTCTGAGCACACCAGGTATTATTACCACTGTACATGCCGAGATTTGATGCCGGGTTGATCAAGCAGGCAATTTCAGGAAATTTCTGCTCCTTCTCTTCTCGGAACATTTAGTGCACTCGGTGCACAATGCTAAGAGCAGGGACAATAAAGAAAGGCTCACTGCTGGAGCCCGCATTAGCCGGTATGGTAGCAATTCTCTTTTATGGCCACTGGGGCCAGACAAGGCTCTCTTTTCTGCCTCTGTTCACTCCTTATCACACCTGATTTTATGTGAGCGTGCACGTGCATGCAAGTGTATGCTTGAGCTCGTGTTGGCTGGAGAAGATGCCTGTTGGAACAAACATGCAGCCTCCGTTGCCAGCCTTTAGATCCATTACCCTTTGCTAAAGACCACCTTCCTCTCCCACAGGCAGGTATGTGCCCTTGCACAGTGTCCTGGTCATCTGCAGCCTAATTCTCTCTGCATCTCACCTAATAAAGTCCTCTTCCCTAAAACAAAGGAGCTATGAAGCCGTGTGACATTTAGAGCAAGTTCTAGATAATGGATCAGAGGAGCTTATGTTAACATGGTCACATTAGATGAGCTTGTTATGTAAGCTAAAACCAAAAACTGTCCCACCCTCCCCTCCAGCCACATGTTTTCTTTGTTCCTTCAGCCTGGTGGTATCATCTGGGTGGCCTAGCAGGGAGCTAGAAAAAGGAACTCATCTAGCTGAAAACCAAACATGTTTTACAGAGACGTAACTCATTTCCAGACAATCATTGATGCTTATTCTCCCCCATGGTCTCCCATACTGTCCCCTCTCCACAACCTGGCACCTGTGCTCTTCTCTTCTGCCTTTCACACCTCAGTGACACTGCTGATGCATTTGACAGCCGACCATGACTCTGTACATCTCCAGAGAGCCCATATAATGATTTGGTCATGTTACCCTGGAAGGAATCACAGAATCTTCATGATTGGAAAAGACCTCTGAGACCGAGTCCAACCACACACACACAAAAAAACCCCTACAATCTCGGCCACTAGAGCATGCCCTGAAGCGTCACATCTACACGTTTCTTAAATACCTCCAGGGATGGTGACTCAACCACCTCCCTGGGCATGCTGGTCCAGTGCCTGATCACTCTTTCAGTAAAGTAATTCTTCCTAATATCTAATCTAAACCTCCCCTGCTGCAACTTCAGACCATTTCCTGTGGTCCTGTCATTATTCACTTGGGAGAAGAGGCCAGCACCCACTCCTCTACAGGAGTGGGTGTACTCTACACTCCTCTCCTTCCTTTCAGATAGTTGTAGAGGACAATGAGGTCTCCCCTCAGCCTCCTCTTCTCCAAACTAAACATGCCCAGTTCCCTCAGCCTCTCCTCATATGACTTGTCACCAGCTTGGTAGCTTTCCTCTGGACATGCTCCAGTCCTTCAATGTCCTTCATGTAGTGAGAGGCCCAGAACCGAAGACAGTACTCAAGGTGAGGCCTCACCAGTACCGAGTACAGAGGCACCCTACTTCACCCATCACTTCCCTACTCCTGCTGGCCACGCTGTTCCTGATACAGGCCAAGATGCTGTTGACCTTCTTGGCGACCTGGGCACACTGCTGGCTCATGTTAAACTGGCTGTCTACCAGCACCTCCAGGACCTTTTCTGATGGGCAGCTCTCCAGCCACTCTGCCCCAAGCCTGTAGCACTCCACAGGGTTGTTGTGACCGAAATGCAGGACCTGGCACTTGGCCTTATTGAACCTTACACAATTGGCCATGGCTCATCAATCCAACCTGTCCAGGTTCCTCTGTAGGTCCTTTCTACCCTCAAGCAGATGAACACTCCCACCTGGTTGGTGCCATATGCAAACTTACTGAGGGTGCACTTGATCCCCTCACCCAGATCATCGTTAAAGACATTAAACAAGACTGGCCCCAAAACTGAGCCCTGAGGGATGCCGCTGGTGACCAGCTGCCAACAAGATTTGACCCCATTAATCACAACTCTCTGGGCATGGCTAGACAGCCAGTTTTTCACCCAGTGAAGAGTACATTTGTCTATGCTTAGCCCTGTCAAGGCATGGGGGCAATCAAACACACTCATGTCACTATAAGGCCACTGCTTATAAAACATTACTTCTTCTGAGTAAGGATTCATGGTCTAGCTGTACCCAACTGCTTTTTAAGGTACCTGAAGAGGACACATAGTTCCTCTGTCCCCATCCAGACCCACAGAAAACTGGCCAGTTGCATGACCTCATGCTGTTGGGTTTGCGTAACATGTCTACTGCTTCATCCCACGTCTGTAGAGCAGACAACAAACACAAACTCACAGCTTCAGCTTTCCTTCTTGCTGAGGTTCCCAGTCTATCCTCCGCAGCCATGAGATCTGAGCGGGAAGGAGGAGCGTGTCTGCAATTGTGTTCCTTCAGAGCAAGAAGGGAGGTGCAAGATGGAGTAACAGCCACTGGCTGACACTGCTTGCCATCACAGGCAAACTTGATTGCGACAAGGCTGAGGATGCTGTCTGCTCCTTGAAATTTTCCATGTTTACTTATTCCCAGGCGCATCCTCAGCCCTGTGTACATGCACATACACACACACATGCACACACAAACCAAGCAGGGACCTACTCTTGTCTCAAGAGAAGACTGGAAAGACAGACTGCTAGGGGAACAACCCACAGTTGTTTGACAGTTGCTTTTGTTTCTCCAGGTGGGTTTTCTGTGGTAGCAGAGCATCTCACTACTCAGCTTTTAACTTCTCTCGGTTCTTACTGTCCCTGTTGGACATGGCCACCAGTGGACACAGTTCTGAGTTCAGTAAAAAAAGTCAGAGAAGTAAAGGACCCTTTTTCCTCTGTTTCCTTTTTCAATCTTACAGTTGCCATCAAGGCCTCATACAGCTCTCTTCAAACTTACAAATACAGAGTCTGAACCTCTTTTGTGCCTATAATACCTAACTATAGCCAGGACATCGGTCGCATCTCAGCGAATACAGTGGGTCTGTTCCTCCCAGCTTTTCCAGTACACTACTGCAGCTATGTCAGGACTCAGAGCGGTCCCACCAGTGTTCAGGTTTCATCTCCTATTCCCAGAGGATTTCATCACTCCCTCAGGATGTTTTTTTCCTACCAAGATTTCACATTGCTAGATAAGTTCCTCCGTAGCCTGCAAGCATTAGCGCCTCCCTGACCTACAGCTATTGGATATAAAGTGGCAGAGAGGTGGAGTCTGTCTGGTTGGTTTATTGTCACTATGTTCAGGAGAATTTTTTTTTAGTCAGTATTCTTCTCACTGAAAAATGCTTTTTCCATTGTCCTGAAACGATTGTCAAATGCAGTGTGGACTTACCAAATTGCTTTCCTGGAAAAAAATGTCCGGATTATACTCACAAAGCTGAGAGGAAGACAGCACTTTTTATTCACTCATAAAGGATGTGGGAGTCCTGGGTTTAATTTCCTCCTCTGCCTGGGGGAACTTGAACCAGCATCACTTATCTCTCAGGAGAATACCATAAGGTTGTGCCGTGCTGCATACTAAGGTGGGTTGTTCTTATTCCCCGTCATCGATGTATCCTGGTCTGTGCAGGTCTTTCTAGACCCTCAGCTGAGACCCCCACATGGAGATGACTCACCTGGTTTCCCCAGTCTGTGTTAATGAGTATTGGACTATTAAGGAACATGAAAGTGCTATCGATGGAGTGCCTCCACCAGAATTCCCCTGTTCTCGTGACTGTGACACTCTCCTGGGAAATCAGAAGGGCTAAGAGAGCAGTAGAAGCGGCCATCACATGTCCCGCACAAGAACAACATCAGGCAGACCCATATACTCATGAGGTAAAAAGTACCGCTCAGTCTGCTAAAGAAAACTACTTGTACAGTCAGCACAGGTTAAAGATAGAAAGACCAAACTAGTTCAAACAGAAAGTCTTCCTGATAACACCCAAAGGCAGTGCTGAGGTCAGGGCTGACACACAAGATAAAGGCCAAAATCAATGGACCAAAACTGGTGTGCCAGGAGCTAAACCTGACTGGTGGCTGCTGGCATGTTCATCATCCTCTGGGGGCATCCATTTTGATACTCAGAATAGGTGAACAGAAAGTAGAGGTCCTGACAGTTGTCATTCATTGCCAGCTTTGAACCCTAAGTTACCAGTGTGACACTGTTACTAGGTGACTTCTTTATCTAATCTGACCAGACCTTCCAGCCAGCTTCTGGCCAGAAGACGTACAGATGTCATTGCTACCTCCACCAACTTCAACTCGGTCCTGGAAACCTATTTGAAAGATGAGATCTGGAGTCCTCTCCTAGTTGCTTTGTTGTTTCCTCACAGGCTTCTCTCACTGTACTCTCCCCTTCCATTTAATCAAACTGACTTAGACAGGTTGTGCCACACAGCTGTGAACTGCAATCAGGGAGACACCTAAAAGCAATGTCTGAACGAGGAAGACACCGGTACAGATTTCATAGATCTCGGAGGGGCTACGGCCATGTATTGTGCTTGTCTTTTTCTAGCAGTGAGGCTGCAAGTCAAAGTCAACACCAGAAAAGGGAGTCACATTTTTTGTCCTTGGTGTCCTTTTCTCTCCCCTTGTGCATACATGCAAGTACTTACAAGTGAGCGGGGCACATTTCTGCCCACTCTTCAAGTGAGCAGAGCAGAGTCCAAAAATGAGGAGTAACAACAGATCCAGTCTATCTGCATGAGCGTCTCCCTTTTTTCCAAGAGCAGCTACTGCTGCTATGAACTTAAATAAAGCAAGGCTTGCTATAAAAACTGTCAACAGCTACGGGAAGAGGAATAATGGATGCTTTTAAAAAGGAAAGTCTTACTTAATACTTTATTTTTCAAGTGCTTAAACTGTTTTTCCTCCTTTTTGTGTATCTTTAATTAAAGGTTAAAAGACTTCTACCGGTGATTGTTTGCCATGGTAACCAAGTAGGCTGAGGTCTCTGAATTCAAAACCCCAAACCTTTTTAAGTGTTTAATGTTGCAGCGTGTCAGGGTCGTGTTAGCACCTTTGACTCACTGGGCCTACTTCTTCCTCTGAAATGAACAGGGCTGTGCCCTAACGGCCAGGCCACTAGACTGGAGGGGACAGCCCTGTCACCTCCATGCTCCCCCTTTGAATCAAACTCCTTCCTCTCACTTCTTCTTTGGGCGCTTGAACGTTTCATTTTTAATTAAATGCAGTTTTCATAATGAAACAAAGCTATTTCTTTGCAGTTTGTCAGCCAGGGAAACAAAATCTAACCAGACTCCTCTGCTCCTACTGAGGTGGTATTGTCTTCTTTTCTGATGAACCAAACTGCATTTATTCATACCCTGCTGCTATTTTTAAGGGTCGGACACAGCTTTATGTCATTCAGGGGCACTGCTAAGACTTGAGCAGCAGAATGCATACGATAGGATTTTCTAGTTAGTTAGGAGAAATGACTGGCAAGGTAATTTTTGCTATGTGTGCTGTCTGTATCAATGCACATGTGAGTATTTATTACATTAGTCACCTCAGCTACTAGAATGACTTGCAATTAAGATTGCAGTAGTACCTGAAATGTCACATGGCTTGTCTCTGTTCTGAAAGGGGCACTGTCTAACCAGGTAAGGCAAAGAAAAACATACGAGGGCATGACCAGACTTACCCTTATAACCATGCTCGAGTGGCTAAAAGTGCTACCACACCTGGCAGAGAACTATCTTCTAGCTGCAACCTAGTCACTGGCAGCGAGCAAGCTCTCAATCTGTTGTACGTCAAAGATGAGTTTCAGACATGGAAGAAACTAACCCATTTCACATTGCATTTGCAGGTGACCAGAAGTACATGCCCGTACGCTTCTCACATCATTCTTGTGAGACAACCACCTCTGGCCACAGCGGCCCACATTTTTTAAGTTACTGTCTGCTGACACAGAGCATCATCTGAATGAAGGCTGAGTTTGAATGAGACACAAGCAAGGCAATTAGCATAGGAGTACCCGCATGGCTGATGCATTGCATCAGTTTTGCCTATAGACAGAGCTTGGGGTGAGTTAACATTTATCTCACGTGAAATGCAGAGCCGGGACCTGCCCCTCCAGCAGCCTGTGTGGCAGGTGGCCCCTGCTTGAGTGCCCCAGGACTTCCTCACTGCCTTTGAGCAGGTCTTTATTGATCACAGCCCAAGGCTCCAATGCAGGCTTCCCCTCTCTTTGTGTCTCCTGTGCATCCTCCATTGCTTTCTCACTGGTCGAACAGCCCTGGGTTTTGTTTTCAGGGCCCTTTCCTTCATACGGCACAGATGAACAGTTTGATTTGTTACTGTAAGTGGCTAAATCGATTAAATTAGGAAAGAACAATAGCACCAATAACTGAATGGTGGGATAGATATACAGTTGGATATACATCCAACTTTCTCCTCGTGCTCTTCTAAACTAACATAGTTGATCAAACTGTGGCCAAAAAAAAAAACAACAGCATGTTTTTTTTCATAAGGCTCATTCACTTCAATCAGCAGCTTAAAATTACATACAAGTTTCTCCACAGGAGAAGAAAAAGCAGTGAGCTTATATTTGCTTCGATCCTTTCTTCTTCAAAGTTTTCCTATTTCATAATTTACTCTGACCACAAATGTTTTCATATTAAACGTAGAGAAAAGAACAAGATTATCTGCTTTGGATACCAGTGGACATACTAATTTGGACAGATTCTCATCTGCCAGATTCTGGAAGAGCTTCCTTGGAGCTATGCTGAAGTACTCAAGCCAAAGATTTGGACTTTTTGAAAGAAGTACTTGCGGTGACTTATGTGCTACTTCAGGCTGCTGTGTTGGTTTTGGATGAGACGCAAACCTCTTTTAAATGTTTTTTCCAAAAAAGAAAAATTGTCTTGTCAGTTCCCTGAAGGCACACTCTGCAGGACTCTATGGCCAGCTTCTTCTGTTCTTATTTTTAAAGAGTTCTCTAAACACTTGCTGTCTTTCCTAAGCCTTTTAATCTGTACGTCATAGTATAAAGTTTTCTGTGGTTGCAGAAGTCCTTACTGAATGTCAGCGGTACTCCATGAAAACACCTGACTAAGTAGGAACCATCTAACCCTTGGGAGTTATTGACTGCTGCCTCCAAGGGCGTAATTAACAAGTGGCAGAACTTGCCATGTGGGTCATGTTTTACAAGATCCCACAGTATTGGTATTGATTATGATTAGATTAGATTAGGATGATGGTAAATGCTTATTTAAGTTATGAGATTTTCAGGCAAATAGTGAATATCCTGTCATGAGCACCACCAGCTGCACTTTTAACACAAAACCACTTTAAAATTATAATAATATATGTGCAATACCTTGAAGCAAGGGACCGAGTATGCCATAGGAAAACCAGATTTAACACCTTACAAGCCAAAGGCACAAACGAGTTCAAAACAGGAAGGGGCACTTTTACATTAAAAAAAAAAAAACAGCTTATGGAAACCTCTGTTCTGTGCTGCTGCCAGCTAATAGCACATATATGGAGATGGCAGCAAATACAAGAGGCTGACACGCCATGCATTATTGCCTTGACACTGATTCTAAGGAGACTTTCATAAACTGGTACAAGGGAGAATGTTATTTTTCAGTCCCTCAAAACATGACGGTGGTTTTTTGAATCCTGAAAATTCCGTGCATCTGTCAGAAAATCTCTGTTTTATTCAACGAAGGCAGAAGAAGCCAAGGTGATTTTGCTGCTCAAGCCAGGGTGTCTGTTGTCCCTTAGACATGATAGAAAACCCAAGATACCCGCACACAGCTGTGGACATGACAGAGAACCTAACAGAGACCGTGCCTTCGCAAAGCTGCAGCTGAAGGGAATCCTGAAGTATCTCATATATCTCTTGTTGCCTAAGGTTAGACAGCTGAATCTTACCCTTTTTTTTTTTATTTTCATATGCCACGTCAATTTTCTAATGTATTCTGACCCTTTTTTTCTGCTCCCCTGTTATACTCTCACTTCCTCAGCAACAAAGTGGGGAAAGCTTAACAAGAGGAAAGATGAAGAAGAAGAAAGAAAAATAATAAAAACCAATAACATTTCTTGATTTTAAAAAGTCCGAACAAAACTAAACAGAACCGTGAAAAGCTTTACAACAAAACATTTTCCTTGGTTTAAAGTGACTTGCAGTTTTGTCTGATCTACTCTACCTACTAACGCCTAGAAAAACCTCCACCGTGTCTGTGAATGCTCTTTTCCCAAAAATAAGTAACTGGCAGATTGATTCAAAAGGCTTGTTGTGCCACAAGTAATCGGATAATGGAAACAGTGCAGTGAAGCTTCTAACAGTGTCAACTCAGGTTAGAGCCTCCCACATGGTCTGGAAGACAAGTTAGAGGGCCACGAACAGTGATCCTGTTGCTGACCTCTCAAATGGCCTCAGTTGCCCCACTTTATCCTCACTGGGATAGCAGGAAAGAGTAATGAACCCCAGCGCAGTGTCATGAAGATTCACGTCAAGTATTATAACTGCAAGTCCTCTTAGCCGCCTGCAAGAATTACTTCAAAACCTCATCTGAGAGAAAAGCTGGTTTTACTGGCAAATGAGCATAGAAAATGAGAGTAGAAATTGCCCTTCTAGCAGGAAAGACAGCAGATCTTCAGACTGTGATGTCTGTGGGTGTTTGTGTGTGTATGTGTGCAGCATGGGGGAGAAGCAATCATTCACTACTTTCCAAAAAGCAGCAGATGGATCTAACTCCCTTGATATTGGAAGTGCCTGGCCCTACAATTCTTGATTTGACTCAGCTCTATTTTCAGCTAAAGCTCAATGAGAAGTTATGGCCACAGCCGTAACTATCCCTGGATGCAGCTCTGGAGAAACAGGGGGGCTCTATGGCAAGAGGATCTGGGGCTCGCCACTGGCCAAGGCCTGTGTGCCTTTTCCTAGGAAGGCTCCAAGAAAAGTTACTATACTGCCTTGAGAAGTCAGGCCACAGGATAAGAAAGAAGCTGAGGTCCCACCAGCCTTCCAAACCTGGGCACATCCTGCAACACAACAAGCTCCAGAAAGCAGAGATACACAGTTTGCTTGGGTACGGAAAGCTGCGTTATGAAAGCTGTTGCTGCTTTCATATTACAACGCCTTTAATTTTCTTTTTTGCTCTGAGGTTTGATCTTCTGGGCACGAAGTACTCTGAAGTCTGAGGTTCTCTGCCATTAGGGCTGTCTAGCTCTGATGGCAACACCACCACCCTGATAAATCTGACACTGAGTGCCCTCCTCTGCCTTTCAGGCAAAGGTGGAATAGCCCTCTCTTTGCCGCATAGTTGGCAACTGAAACATGATGGAAGACCAACAAAGAAAGGCTTTGTTGCCCTGATGCAGATGACAGGTCAATTCTCAAAGACAACTTGATGACCTCACCAGCTTTGAACATCTTGGCAGGTAGGAAATAGCAGGGAGTTTTACACTCATCTCTGTGGCCATCACTTTCCTCGCTCAGTCCCGTTGTTGTCTTGCTCAGCTCTCACAGGCACATGGATCCAGGCAGAGCAGAGCGGGCAGCTGTATTTTTTCCACAGCGCTGAAATTTTCAGCCAGTGTGGCCTGTTGGGTTGGCAGTAATTCCACCTCCACCAGTGCCTTCTCGTGCTGCGTGCAGCCTGGGCGGAAGCAGGGGAAACCCAGATGTAGCTGTGCCATGATCTGTACAGCTGCAGCCAGCCATGGATTGCTACTACTGTTCAGGAGCAAGGAAAAATGGCATAGCCACTCCTCATCAGCATCTTTGTGGTGTAGCCCATAATCCTCCACACATGTTTTACCAGGCAAATTATCAAAGCAGAGCTGTGAGTGTCGGCAAAAACTCTCCAGTATCCTTGGGTGATAATGTTCAGTTGTTTTTACAGACTTTCCTAGAGCCAAGTTTACAAAAGAAGGCAGAGAGCAGTCCAAAAGTGAGCACAACAGAAACACATAAATCAGAAGGTACAGACAGATTCTCTCACCCACATCTGCTGCTACCAGCAGACGACAGTGAAGGCAGCGTACCTTCACTCTTGCTGTTCCCCGGGAAGTCTCTCCACCTCCAATTCTCCTGACACTACTTTTTCTCCCTGACAGCAGTGGGATCCTGTTTCTCTTCCATTGCAGTCTCTTGGTGTCAACTGTGTCCTGCCACCAGAAGCCTGGGACCTAGCCCCACCTCTGAGACCTGCTCAGGGCAGGGTGAGGCATCCAAGTGCCAACCCTATGAGCTGATGCTGGGGCAATTTGAGGGCTTATGTTAAAGCAGGCAGCTGTGCACTGCCTGTGGGACCTCTCCTCTGACACTTAGTGACTGTTACACCAATGGCAGAAAAGGAGGATACACCTTGTCTTTGCTACAGCAGCTCACAGCCAAGGTGCTAATCTGTGCCAGAGAGAAAGCACCAGCCACATCTCCCTCGCAGCTGCTCACCTGCAGAGATGATACCCTCCAGCAACGAGACGAGAGTGCACACTTAGAAATCATCCTGGTGTGACTTGGCAGGGCTTTATGAGCTGCGGGCCTTGGAGCAAGCATAAACAGCCCCACCAAGGGCTGGCTGGTTGGGAGATGGCCACCAGCAGAGCTGCCACAACCTTCCTGCCATGGAGGTGGTGTAGAATGGTGGGGCGTCATCATGTGAATGTAAATTCCTCATGTAAAGTTATGTCGTTCATCCCTCTGACAGCACCATGCACAACAGGGGGAAGCAGAGGGACAGTGCCTAGCTGACCCATTTTGGCACTCCCCAAACATAAATGTTTATTAATAATAATAAAACAATAAAGAAAGCCAAAAAAGAGCAGACCCTGTGAAACAGTGCAACAGTTACCTGCCAACTGAACCCTAGCAGCAGCAGCAATAAACACCATACAAGTAAAAATTATCAAAGACAACTTGGGAGGAAACCACAAGAAATGGCAGTTGAGCCTTATTAGTGCTATAAATCATAGAACTGGTTTCAGTTCCTGCAGCTCCTCACAAGCCATATGACGCTGTCTCTTGCACAGCAAGCAATAGGGGTCTGCACAGCCTGGAGGCACAAAACAAAGCAGGCGGGGAAAAGCGCCACTTTTTACCAAAGTAATTCTTAATTTAATTGTAAATCAAAGGTGGGGGGGTTCTGTTGCTGTCTGTAAGTGAAGAAGAGCAGAGTGAGACATGTGAGGTGGGAGAAACGAGAACTTTCTGGGGTTTGGAAACTTCTTTAAGTGCCTGTTCCAGGCAGACCTACTCACAAGGCTGTTTGTTTATTTATTTAAAGACTTACCACCTCTGCACTCTACATTTGCCTCCTTGTCCTTAAGCCCATCATACATCTTGAGGTGTTTTTTTCTCCAGGGGTGATTTTGACTACGGGAGCTACAATGTTCAGTTCTTTCTCTGACCCTTCTCTGAAGTGGAGGGAGCGGAGGGAAGGCTTAGTTCACCTTACCTCTTATTTTAACAGTGCTGAAGCTTGTTGAAGTACACAGTTTCTTACCTGGGAGCCTCCCATCCCCAGCCATTGATGTGCATCATTGATTATCCTTCTTTTCTTGCACAGAAAATTCATTCTACACTGAATTGTCTCAGGAGGACTTAAGACTCACCAATAACCACTGCTATTTACCTTGTTTGGGGTAGCAGCAAACCTAGGAATTAATAATAATCATTACTTATTATTAGTATTATTTAAAAGCCAGCAATGTGCTCAGTATGGTAAGAGACCAAAGATGGAGGCAGCTATGGCCTCAGGACTGATGCTTTTGCCCTAGAAATGCCAACCACTAGGGAAAATTCCAGCTCCCAGGGGTAGCTTCAGATACTCTAAAGCAAGTCTCCAACCCAGAGAAAAATCCAAAGCATTAAATTATTTTTTAAAAGCGCACCTAAAAAGCACTGTTTTTAAAGCACACCTAAGCAACAGCACGCTGATCACTATAGGATGTCCCACGCACTACTGGATTGCAAGGAATATCTAGTAAAGACATAACCCCAGCAGGTAGCACAGTGTGGAGCAGCAAAGCTAATGACAAAGACTCTGACCAGAGCGTTCTAACAAGTTGAAAGGAGGAACACGTGACATTCTCTGTCTTGCTGCTTTAAGTTTGCTTTAAGTTTGAATTATTGATTATCTTTTCCTGGCCAGTAAGAAGATGAGATTCACACAAGCCCATTTGCTTTTGTTCTCAGAAACCAATCCTTACCCATCTCACATGAAATACAGTAAAAGCTTTCACATCCTCAGGCTAGACGAAGGGATTGTGTCTGGGACTGCACATTAGGAGAGGAAGTACCACCAGGATGGGGAAGGCTGATTGCAAGGCCCCTGTGCAGGCACTGCAATACACAGTAGCTTGCTTGTGTCCTCTGCGTGTCTGAAATGCCTAATGAATGAGGGACTGTTGGTGGAAAAATTATAAATATAAGACAGTATTTTTGTCCTGACTTGTGTTACTTCCTTGCAGCAGTACTGAGTATTTGGGGCAGATTCTCTCAATCAGCTGAGCTGTTCTTTGTATAACAGTACAAGCTCAGAGGCATGGTGGCTTCATCCTGCCACACAACTCCCATTTGGTCCTTGATGCGAACACTTCAGCTAGAGACATCTTAAAAAGGCTAAATGTAACCCACCCTTCCAGTCAGACGGGGAAACAGTAAGTTCTGCATTGCCAGCAGCTACCCAGAGGGAAAAGCATAGCCCAGATGGACTGTTTCCAGACCACAGGTACCACGCACAGCTAGGGCAGAAGCAGAAGGCAGGTTGTTCACGCTTCTGAGTGTTAAGCGGCCAGCAGCAAATGGTTCATGTAGAGACGTTTCTCTGCGTTCATTGAGCAGCAGGAGCCAGTTCAGTCTGTGAGCTTGTATAAGGCTAAGGAGAGTAAGATTTTCAGCCTGGCCCTGGTAGGGGACCACGGCTGACACTCCGGTTTGGTGATCACAGACTAAGCCACCCCCTCCCAGACGGAGCTGTCCCAGACTCCCCTACTTCCTGCTACTAGTTCTCACTATGAGGTCATCTTTGTCCTTAGCTTCATGAGGATGGATCCCTCACACACACTTTTTTCCTCCGTTAATTTTAATCCAGACTAATTCCCTCATTCAGGTCACTGTGTGGCCTCACATGCTCTTGCCTCCAGCAAGCAGCACTGACAAGCAGGACCAGCCAGCCAGCAGTAGAGCCGCCTTCTGCTTACTACTGCAACTGCTTATTGCCACTGTGGCTTTTGGGTTTTGTTTGGGTTTTCAAAGAGGAATTCTCAATTACAGGGCAGAACATTCAAGCTCTGGCTCTCCCCTTATGGCTCAAACACATTCACAGTGATCTTGTACTCCTGAGCAAGAAAAAATCATGTGAACTTTTCTCGGACCGACCACAGGCTCTGCTATCATGCTTCTGTGTTATGGACAACTTCTTAAATCCTTTAAGGTATACAATATGAACTCCACAGTCTTGGTGGGAACACACCCTGTGCTGACTGGTGCCTTGCCATCTTTCAGGTATAAAGATAATCTGTCCCACTGTCTGAAGTCCAAGAACACCTGGACTTCTTGCAGTAGTGCTGTAGGACAGCCTACGGCGTATGTCAGGTACTGAAACATTTTGTGTGCAACTGCTGTTGCTGGTGACTGGCAAAGCAAAGAGTAATAGGCTACTTGGCTTTGTTCTGACTCAGTCTGGTTATCTTTTGTGTGTGCGATCACTGCTTTCAGTAGCAGTACCTATATATGCCTGGTTGAAATGACTGTGAAGCCCGGGCTTGATCAATCACTATCTTGCTCAGGCAACAGGGCTTTGTGCAGTTTCTGAAAATACGTGTGTTACACCAAGAGTTACCCAAAAACACATCACTTCCTCCTCATTAACAAGATCATGAAGTCCCAAAATTGATCTGCTTCTTCCAAAGTTATCTTCTGATCCCTCCAGCACATAGCTGGGAGCCTGGAGGCAGTGCTGTGCCAGTCCAGCTGTCAGTCTGCAAAGACATTCCAGCACAGTGAACATCCAGGAGATGTACATGGTTTTGCAGGGGCCAGGGAACCAGTGATTCAGGGAGCTATCATGAGATGCCACAGCTCCTGACCTGTTCACAGGTCACACAGCATGGGAAGTGTCCCTTCAGGATGGAGGAAGCTGCCCCTTTCCTTCCCACATAAGACTGCCACTTGCCATGTTTCTGATGGGGGGTGAGGGGTGGGTGGGTGGTATGTCACCTCATCACACAGCTATTTTAATCTTCTGCCAAGACCTGCATCACTTGTCGAAGGATGAGTCAGACCACAGGAAGTGAGGAGACACATAGGAAGGTGAAAGAAGAGGGGGTTTGACCTCTCAGATGGGATGGTTGCTGGAAAGGAAAGATTGAGATGCAATGTCCGGTAGCCCTGGACCAAGCAGACACTTGATACATAATCCCAGAATCCTTTCCATTCTCCAGGGAGTACCAGGGATTTTTTAAACAATTAATTTGTAGGAGTGTTCAGGAACTTACTTCAAACTTTCAGACCTTTCTTCTCAATCGCATCAGCACTGAAAAATAAAAAAGGAGAGAAGAACAGCATGTTTTATTTAGCAGAGCACAAGCACACTAACTAAGAAAAGGGCCTGGGATACTGAGTTTGCAGCAAAGATGCCGGCTATGGCTTCGGTTAATCATTGACACATCCAGAACTCCATTTACCGGCTCATAATGTGCAGTGTTTGTCCAAGGATGTGCAACGCCCGAGACAGAGACAAGTTTGTGTGTGACACCGGTCATCTTGCCAGGTCTGAACAAAACTGATCCCAACATCAGGCTGAGGTACCAAAAATGGAAATGGCATTGACACATAATGGTCTCGTCTTAATAATGCTTCTGGATCTGATAGCTGCCTTCACTGTCCATCACCTTTGCCTTCTTCTGGAAGTTTTCTTCACCCAGGTTGTCTCCTGCTCCCCTCTGTGCCATACTGACCCAAATTCCTACTTAAAATCCACCCTCAAACCCCATTTCTGCTGCCCTAGCTCCCTCCATCACTACGTTGCCTCCTAAAGCGTAACGAGCTCCAGGTTTTGATACAGCTCTGTAACTGGGAACCAGTGTCTGATTAGACCCTCCAAATAGCATTATCTTCCCACCCCTCTCATTACTTTCAACTATTCTGAAGACAATAGATGATCAGATGTGCCCAGGGAAACAGCTGGGGTAAGCACAGGGATAGAAAAGCTAACTTAGGAGAAAAGGCACTGGGAGAAAAACAGTGAACTGCACTTTCAAGTTTTGCCAGCATAGCAAAGAGTGTGGGAACAAATTACAACCGTCAGTGAGATACCTCTGGCAATAAAAGCCCCAGTTTCTTCAGGAAACTGGTGTAAGTTATATTGGCAAAAGCTGTATCTCCAGTAGGAGTTTGTCAGAAAACCCTTCCCAGGGTAGGCAAAGCCAGCAATATTAAAAGGCAATAATATAGCCCAGCTGTAGGAAGCCTCTTTTCATGGGGAGAAATATTTTCCTGTGACAAGTCTCAAGCAGTTAAGCTCCAGAGAGCTTCACAGTACAGGCAGAAGCTTTGTACATTTTCTATATGAATATGTATTTAATTATGGCTCCAATACAGAACACATTAACATAAATAAAGAGGAGAAATAGAAAACAAAAAAGGAAGGAGGGGAAAGGTCTGTTTTTCACCTGTCTCTGTTAGTGGTAGCCCTGACTCCTCATCATTCTGGGAGCTGTGCTTGGACATTACAGCTTACCCCTCTGCTCCTAGCAGCTAGGACCAGCCTCTTCAGCTGGGCTGGTCTTGCTTAGGGATTGGTACACATAGGACCACGGTCAGATAACCAGGAACCAGCATAATAAAGAGACAAAGTATAAGGAGGAAGGGAAGATGAAAGTAGTTGATGTGTTGGGTTTTTTTTTCTTTTTTTTTTTTGAGGCCATCTGCAGACCCACAGACCCTGAGAAGAAGAAATGCTAGCCACAGGAAACCCTCTCTACCCACATTTTCCAGAGCATTTACATTGGGGGAGGCATCCCTCCAGGCCAGCAAGGCTTCCTTCTCACTGCAGGCATCTGCCATAGGCTCAGTGTCTGAGGGCAAAGCCGGGGCCTCTCCCCAACCCCAGCCCTCCAGCACTGTGACTCAAGTACAGCCCTGACACAAGGCCTTCTTTTACCTGCTGCCTTTCGGTGAACTGTCCCCACTGCTGTATGAACCCTCTGCTTCTTTTGCTACCCACAGGCAAAGGAGACAGCACACACCCCTGTGTTTCAGCTCTTCTACTCCTGTTCCTCCTTCCTCTGCCTGGGACATGGTCCTCTCCACAGTGAGAGAGCTTTATATGGCCAAAAGGATGGATAAACAACAGTGGTGGTGCAGAAGAAGGAAAGCTTTGCCTGAAGACCACAGCAGAAAGTTCCCTCTTCCTCTGCCCCTCCGTCCCACAGTACTGTCCCCTCATCTCTGCACGAGCGTCCAGATCCCCTGTTCAGTACATGGTAATGACTTGTAGCCCATCAGCTTTCTGAAGTAGAATCACAGAATCATAGAATGGTTACGGTTGGAAAGGACCTTGAAGATCATCATGTTCCAACCTCCCTGCCATGGACAGGGACACCTCCCACTAGACCAGGTTGCTCAAAGCCCCATCAAGCCTGGACTTAATACTTCCAGGGATGGGGCATCCACAACCTCCCTGGGCAGCCTGTTCCAGTGCAGAAATAAATAAATCCTGTCCTTTGCAGAGGACAGCAGAAGGTTCCTTCTACTGAGACTCTGCCCTGACTGCTCTGGATGAGCAACAGAGGTCTCATGTTTCTTTTTTGATTTTTTTCAAGCAGGGCCCTTTGCCAGAGGCCAAATATTCTCTCATTTCTTTACCAACACTCTCATGTGCCCATTATCAACTGGAGCTCACAGCAACGTCCTCAAGGATATGATGAGCTTCCAAAATGCGCGATACTGTTTGATCTTTCATTACTGTGCTTCAAAAATGCACTCTGAGGGAAATATAAATCTGAACCATTGACAGAAATCCCTCCCTTTTGTTTGCACTAAATGTGTTTTGCAATCCAGTCCCAGCATCGCTAGCAGCAGTCAAATTTCTACCTCGACACTAAAAGGCCAAGCAGAAACCAGCTGTGCCTGGTTTGTTTCTAGGAAGCACCCTCACAGGAAACTCTGCTCAAAGCAGGCCAATCCCAAACAACTTTTTTAATGGACGTGGCTACTTGTCATCCCATCTGCTGTAAAGTGCTGCTGCCGCCACTGGAGTTGACAGGGTCAGTACTAAAAGGACTATTTTTCTTTGGAAAAAAAAAATCCATACCGTAGACAGGGTAGAAAGTTTTAGCCTCTTGTGGTCAAGGTTGGCTGATCCTGGTACCTACATTCAGGGCTGCCTCAACAAGTGCAGAGCTGTTTAATTATTGACAAAGAAGAAAGTCTTCCAGCTAGGCTACACTTCACTTTAGGAAGAAAAAAACAACTCTATCCAAACTGACAGTGCTTGAAAGTTTTGCTTCTTTGTATTTTTAACATCAGTGCACATAAAGAAAATAAAAGGCCCAGCCTGAACAGTAGCAATGAGTGCTTAATATTCTCTTTGCATATCCCTAACAAATCAGTGCATGATTTAAAAATGTCACTGCACATCTGTGTTTGGTGCGTGCTGCTGCAAAGTGGGGTGGGAGGAGGGTGAACATGAAGAAGGAAAGCAGTCAAGGTCCTGCAAGCTATATACCTCGCTGCTGAATTATTCCCCTGGAGTGTACTGATGAGCGCCAAACTCCCCTGTAGCCAGGAGGGTGCCTCTGGAGGAAGATTTCAGGTCCTGTGGCAGCACTTGGCCTCTGAGAGAGCACTGCCACCAGGGTCTGGCAGGAGCTGCCTGTAACTTCTGGTGCTTCACGTGGAGATAATATCTGTGAGGTCTTGCCTTTCTGTGGATTTACAACACTAATGGCTAAGGTTTGCAATGATAGGTGCTCAAAATTAATCTTCTAATTCTTCTCTTGGTGGCACAAGAGAATCTACAAGTTTTTTTTCCAGCAAATCTACTGCATTTATTGCTTTAATGAGGAAACATGCAGTCTACTCCCACCATGCATCCCAGGTTGACAATTCATAGCCTATTCAGTAAGCATTTCCACAGATCGTAACTGACTTTGCATGCAGCTTCACACACCAAACCACCCACACCCCTCTAGGAGGGCAGTTGTTTTGGTGGTGAGTCCCTCTGGGGCTTCCCCAGCTGCTCCCACTAGCAACATGACGTACTTCACTCGTGTCCCAGGCACTGAGCAAATACTCAGTGGATTGAACAGAAAGTACCATCATGTCATGGAGATAGGCCACCATGTGCCTTTCAAAATGTGAGAGGAGGGACATTTTGGAGAAATGTGTACTACTTGTGCCGTCCAGCTCTAGAGATAAATAGAGGACAAGTCTCCATGGCTGCCAGTCTGGCACCTTTCATGGGTAATAAAATACACTGAATGCTTTTCAAGCTTTTCTACAAATAATCAGAACTGTTTGTCACTAAGTTGAAGGAATTAGAGTTTTTGGACAGTGCTGGAATCATTAAATAGAGGCTTTTCTTTCAGAAGGGCATGAAATTTAGCTGAAAAGCAGGGTTTGTGAGTTTTCCGCTGGGCAGACAAACTAGCCAGGACAAACTGGCAGGACAAAAGGAAGGCTTTCCAAGGGGGCAGATTTCCCCAAGTGGCATAGGAGCAAAAAGTTGGCTGACCTCGAGTGTGGTGGCTGTGTTGCTGTGTGGGATGAAGGGGACAGAGAAGACATGTTACAGCAAGTCAATCAGCCTCTGGGACACACAGGAGGCCTGTTGCAACTCCCATGGTGGCACGCAAGAAGGAAGAGAACTGAAGGCCAATCTGGAAAAAGATAGTGATTCAATTCTCAGTGACGGTAGTGGCGGTGGGACATGAAGGAGAAGGTGCTCCAGGAGCTGCTGGAGAATGGACTGAGTGAGCAGTGCTGAGGAAATAGATCTGTGAGTTGTCAGCACAGAAACAATCACTGAACTGTGAGGCAAGATAAAGCTACCTAGGGACAAAGTGAGGAGCAAGGAGAGGGACTTAGGGTCGTAAGGAAGGCTGCTAGCAGGGAGGAGAAAAGCACTGAAAGAAGACAATGCAGGAACACCTAGAGAGGTAGGATGAAAACAAGAAGCGTGAAAGGCTCTGGAGCACCTCAGGAAGAAAGCTTTTCAATAACGGAGGAATGATCCACATCAAAGGCAGGCAACAGACTGGGAAGGAGGCTTCAGAGTGTGCCAGGAATAACAACTGTGCCTCAGCTCATGTTGTGTTCCCTCTTCCCCTGCAGCACCATTTCTTTCTTTACATTTCATCTGTAAACTCTTCAGGGCAGGGACCTGGCCCTCCTCACTGCCTAGGATTTCAAGCAATCATTTGTCTTTTGTACCAAGAATATTAATTGGATGAATGTGCCTGTGTGCTTTTAAATACAAGGGGTGACAGATCCCTGAAACCACACTGCCATTGATTTACTCAACTGTACAGCCACCCCAAGAGTTCAAAAACCTATGTCAGGTCCTTGCCCTCCTTTCCCCCCTGTGGAAATTGGGAGGCTGTATCAGGGAAGAAAAGAATACATCATGAGACAAAAGAAGGAATTGTTTCAGCTTCTGATTTTCCAGTTTCCCAATATAGACCCAACAATGTACAAACATTGAACCTTAAATGCACATGAAATGCACTTGCAATTCTGCAGACCCTGGCTACCCTCTCGTAACTCACTTTTGCTCTCCTGCTGCCACACAAAGCCCCCTTTCCATGTCGGCTGTCTGCCTCCAGCACCCACCATGCTCCTCAGCTTGCAATGGCAACTTGCAAGATTCTAATTCTTCCAGACCCTGTTTATGCAGTAAAAGCTGTTTTCAGACCAGAGAATCTTTAAATATATTCCTAAATATTTATACTGTAGTCAGCAGTGATCCAGAAAGGAATTTAAGCATTTCTTTGTGTGTCTTTAGCTCCAGTGGCACTTAGAGCACATACATAAGGGCTTTGCTAAATGGGAGTGGGCCTTAATGCACACTTAATTACTTTTCAGTCTGGGCCCAAATATTTGCCTGTATTGCAGCGATCAAGCTCCGTCTCTTGATTTCCTGTCTGCAGTACTGGGATAAAGAGAACAAACGATGATGTGAGATGGAGAGTCCATTGGCCTGACCTTGGGCTTGCTGAATAACTTATGACTGGCAAAATCCTGGATTGACTTCAGTTGGATTTTATGAGGCATGGAGCTGGAAAGACTGATTTGTTTCCCTCCACAGTACATGGAATGTACTAGCAATGACTGGCTTAGCCATGGCTCCTCATCCTGCATTCAATATTTCCCACGGATACCAACTACTTCCTTGCTTCTGTTTCTAGTGCCCTATTTTCTAACCTTTTTTTTATTTGTAGACCATGTGCCCCCCTTTAGAAATTCAGTAGCCATGGGGCTGTCCACACAGAACAGAATATACGACAATGCTGAAGCTAGTTTTCCTTGCTGCTTTCCACAGACCCTTACAGGTCTGTGGAGAGCAGATTGCTGAGCACAGTCCCTGGCTCCTACAAAGGCTTTTGTCTGCTCCCAGTTTCAAGTGCCTCCAATGACCACCAGTATGTGAAAAGCATTGTTTGGATTTAGACTGGGACAAAGTCCCTGTAAACCAAAACTCCTTGTCCTTTCACCTTCCATGCTCAAGTGAACCTATTCTCTGTTCTCAGTAAATTTAAATTTAACACTACAGATATTCTGCAACAGAACACTGCCTTGATAACCATTTAGTATGTAGACTAGGAAGCCATTAATAGCAAGCAACAAAGAGGAAAGAAGATTACTGCCTTTTAATCTTTCATTTATTCTGTGGGTAGCTAATAATTACTTAGACATTATGGCCAGTTACTATTAACTTGCAAAGTTTCACAAAGCCCTGTTTCTATAGTTGTTTTTGAAAACAGTGAAGGAAACTACATATCTAATAGAAAGGAGGAGTTTCTAAAGGTACCGTCACAGAAATCATAGACCAGATAGTAAAGGTTTCTAAGCATCTGCCACTCACTAAAACCAATGAAAATTAGACTCTGTTAATGCCCTTCCAAATCTGGATCCTCATGACTATGGCACTTGCTGTCAGCTATTATGAAGGTAGAAACCTGAGATGAAATTAAAGCCTACACAAGGGGCACGAGCTCTTTCTCTGTAGTTGTTTTTACTTTTATTTTTAAACTAGAAATGCAGGACAAGTATTTTCTTCCCATTGCTGCAATGTTAATAGAAGCCATATTTTCAGCTCTGATAATAGTTTAAAAAAAAATAAAATAAAAAAGTGTGGCAAAACAGTTGTGACTTACTTGCTTAGTATCAAAATAAAATGTGTAACATCTGTGTCTTCAGCTTCCATGTTGGGGAGCAGGCCTCTCGTTCTGCCAGCCAGCAAGAGAGGCCACAACAGCAAACTGGCATGCACAGTCGGAGCTGGAGAGTGGCCACAGACCGGAGACAAGAGCTGGGTGCTGGGGCCCAGCAGTCCGGGCTATTTCTGGCTTTGCAACTGGCTGGGTGAGCATGATCGAGCTGCTTACAGTGGCGAGGCCGAAAGTCTTTGCTGGCACATATTACCTGCTTTATATTCTGCGAAGGGTTTGCCGTGACTTTGCAGAAGGTTTGCAGGGCTGGCAGCAGTGCCCCATCTTCCTCTGTGCTCTATGGGCTTAGCTGAATCAGTCTGGGCATGCAGGTCGGTCCAGAAGAGGTCAGACCTGCTGTTGTTCCAAGTAAGCCGCAAAACCTGCCTCTTTTTCTTGGGTTTTAGCAAGGGAGGGAAAAGACAAGAGTAGTGATTGGCAGGAGGGTAACGGCTGCTGGGTGAGAGCTTTATGTCATTGTCTCCTTTAATTTCACCATCACTAGCTATGTCAGTGAGTTTAAATATGAGCAATGGTGTTGCTCAGTATTGTCAAGGGCATGCAGAGCTCCAGCCCAGTATCTAAATGAAATCCACTGAAAAATGACTAAACAGGTTTAACACAGCCTGAGTGCAAATACAACACACACATGCTCATGAATCATCCTACACCTATGTGCAGAGGTGCTACAGCCCCCATCAGAGACAGCAGGAGAAACTGATGCTGGCGTAGCGGCATCAAGCCCTTCCTTGAGGCAGGGCATCGACTGTACCCCTCTGTGAAGGCAAGCACAGCCCTGAAAAGGAGCTCCCACTCAGGCAGCCGCCTCCGGACAACTGAGCAACATGGGGTCCATGGCAGGGCTGGTGTGGTACAGGGGGCTGACCCTCCCTATTCACTCACCCTTGCTGCAGACCCTCTGCTGGGGCTGACAGCAAATGCTCCAAGGGCTCCTGTACCTCAGAGCAAGTTCATGAACGTGTGGGTGAAATCCCACTCTGTGAGAACACCTGGAAGCCAGGAAGGGAGGAAGGAAATTGCCACAAGCTCAGGGTCCCGCTGCAGATGGGATGTGGTCCCCTCAGGCTGCAGGCAGAGCTGTTCATGCAGGAGCAAGGCCTCCTCAGGGGAGAGCCCCAAATTCTGCCATTTGTTTGTTTCCCTTTTCGATCTGACAGGGCAGGGACAGATTTTATTGAGCTGCTGAGCAACCCGTGAGGGCTCTCTACCCACCGAGAGCGTGGGTTGAGAGGTTTATTGGATGAGGGGATATTTTAGTATCCATTTTTCACAGCATGTCCATTCATATTAACTTGCCCTCTCAGTCTGTTTCCTTTCTGCCATCCCTGGGTACTGAAGGGATAGGAGTGGAGGGAGCATCTTGTCCTCAGCTCTTGACTTGAGGTGGGACTCTTGGGTTCCTGGGGGCACAGTGCTCATGGGCAGGGGCAGGAGTGTGGGGCTGGATCACCTTATTGGCACCACCACTCCTTTTCTCCAGGATGGGAAGAAGGGATCCCCGATGAGATCTGTCAGCCTACCCCTCAAATGCTACTCTGCTACCCTGTGCTAGCTCCTCCCAGGAGACACAAGGGGATATTTCTAGAAGACACATTAACTGTAAGAAAACCCATGCCTCTGGGACAAAGCTGTCCTACCCCACCAGTCAGAAGGCACACGAACATGCCTCTCCTCCTGCCTCACTCCTGAGGGCTACCCACTGGGAGACAGGCAAGTCCCTGGCAGAGCTGCTCTGAGTTCAATATTGGGAGCACCAGGTTTCCCCTGCATGAAAGCTTTCACCGCTGCACACCCGCTGCTTTACATCAACAGTACCAGTTCTCCGCATTTGAAGCAGCACCCTATTGCATCAGCCCACCTTAGGCCAGGACTGGAAGACCTGGCCCTTGAATGTGATGAGCTAGTTGCCTTTTAGAGGGTTTCCCATAGCTACCTTTGATCCAAAGCTCACCTAGAGTTGTCACTAGAACGGAACATCAAGGATGACAAGAATAACTTCTACCACTAGTTCAGCAATAAAGGCTAAATGGAGAGACTGGAGGTCCATTGTGAACAGGGAAAGTGATTTAGTGACACAGGACACAGGTAAATCTAGGGTACTCAATGTCTTCTCTATCTCAGTCTCTATCAACAAGGTCTCCTAGGCTTCTGGGCTCAGAGGAAAACTGCAAGCAAGCAGATAAGCATTGACTCAGGGATTGCCTGAGAGATCTTGGTCTCTTCAAGTCCATAAAACCCAACAGTTGCATCCAAGAATGCCAAGAAAGCAGGTCCATATCCTTGCAAGGCCACTGCCTAACATCTTTGAAAGACCATGGAAGTCCAGGGATTTCCCTGACAACTAAAGAAAGGCAAATGTGAGGCATACCTATAGGAAGGTCATCTAGAAAAGGGAACTGGGAACTTCAGCTCTGTGTGCAGCAGGAAAGCAAGAGACAACTGGTGTAATTTGAAACAAGAGTGATTCAGACTAGATGCAAGGAAAACAATTTCCCCATGACAGTTTAGCAGTGGAGCGGACAGCCCAAGAATCTGCACAGGCTCCATCCTGGGAGGTTTCAAGCCCCGACAAGACACAGTCCTGAGCAGCCTGGTCTGGCCTGGGGCTGACCCTGCTGAGAGCCTCCCAGGGTCCCGTCCAGCCTGAATTCTGCTGCGAACCCATGCTGAGTTGAATCGGACAGCAGCAGTAGGAAATTAAAAATACAGAAATATAATCCCACTGTTGACACAAATAGCCCCAATTCTCCAGACTGCTTCACTCTCAGTCTGCTCTGACTTATACAGGAAGCCAGGCTAGCTCCCAGCCAGGGCAGCGATACAGATCTGTCCTTACTATTCCTTTGCCAGTCTGAAGGTTTGAGGCTGCTACTGCTAGGAAAAGACTCAGATGTTCACAAAGCAACTGCAGCAGCTGGCTGCTTCTCTGACAAACCAGTCACCATCACCTCCATTCCTTTTCCCAACTCTCTTTCTTTCCCTTCCCTCCCCTATTGCTCCTTCGGTAATTAACCAAACAGGAAAGCAAGACCCCCAGGACTCATCTTACCGGCTTTGTGTCCCACCTCTCTTTGTTCCCCTCCACTCCCTGAATGTAAAGGGACTTCTGCCAGGCCACAGTCCCTCTCCTAGGGGTAACGGCAGTGCCCTCCAGCAAGCACAAGCTGAGCAGCCTGACAATATTAAAGCGCCTTTCACTCTCCTTCCTAGCTGCAGCTGAGGCTAAGTGCAGCTCAGTGAGCCATCAGGAGCAGGAACCTCATCACAAGAAAACCTGGCCAGAGAGACGATTTTGAGGGAAGGCTACAGCAACCTCATGTTTAGAAAAGATGCTTGATCTCCCCTCCTAAGTGGTCATGGAAGCTATTTTCATCTTCAGCTGCTGCAGATTTGTTCCTGGGATGGTGGCTGCACCGAGTGCCTGACACAGACCTGAGAATCAATCAAAAGTAATTGAAACAGAAGAGGCTCAGCAATCAACCTATTAGGTTGCTGGAGCCAGAAAAATGCCGCTATGAGGAGCCAGAGAAAGGGGAACTGACTTTCCTTCTGAAAACTTAATGTGAGGAAGAATGTCTTTTCTTACAGGAAGAATGACAATCTGTGGAATTCTCTTTCTGTGTATTTTTGTCCCCTTTAATGGGAAGGGGAGAAAGGAAAGAAACCATTAAACCCTCAGCTGTAAAAAAAATGCCATCTCGCTTTCTTTTCTTTCCCTCATTCCCCCCTCCATATGCAATAAAATGATTCTTCGCTCTCGATTGTTGTCTGCTGTGGCAGTGGTTGGAAAGGGCTTTGTTTTTCTTCCCTTCACGGCTCCTCACCAGAGGACTTCGCTGGCTGCAGCAACCTATTAAGCTGGTTGCTGGCTCTCTTCTGTCAGAGTGGGAGTTGCTGCCAGAGTCCGGTTATTTCCAAATGCCTGCATGAATCGGCTCCCGCAAAGCCAGACCTCGGAGCCGTCGACAAGAGCATGAGCCGAAGTGCTAGGGGGTTGCCAACCTGCACTAATTAACAGTGTACGCCCCTCCACCATCCCTCGCCCAGGTTTCACAACCTTCTGGCAGGTGCCCCAAGGGGATTTACAGGGGTGAGCTTAAATATTTCATCTAAATCATTCAAGCAAAAAAGAAAAATTAAATGTGATCTTTAAAAAGAAGGAGGAAAGCTTAACCACTTGCATTCATGATAAGGCATATGTAAAGAGAGAATGTAGCACTGAGAATTTAAATTTGGAAAGGACTGCCATGTATGCTGGCAAGCAGTATCTTACCAGCTGAAGTGTGAAGGGCCACCCAGCCCTCTCTCACACACAGGTAGCGTGCTGAGATGAACTACTTTGGTTATAGAGGATGTACTGGCTTGACCCTGATACCAGAGACTCTTGTTGACTCTGAATTCTGTGCAATGCATCCTTGGTTAGATGCAGTTATGAAACATAATAACCCCTGTTACTGTCTGGGTGAGCCCTCCCCCCACATCGATTTCTAATTAATTTGAATGGAATGAAAACGGAGTTTCCGCTTTCTTCCCCACCTAGACAATACAGCACAGCAGGGAGGGGAGGTAGATTTAATATTATGATTGAGGCTTGCATTTTAATCTGTGTCAGCAGGAACAAACTAGCTGACCAAAGGGATTTGGCTTCGATTCTGGGGTGATTAGAGCTGTTCCACCTTGTGCATGCTGTCTATGAAGAGCCTGGGTGCCCAATGTTGTACGTGCTCCTGGTAGTCCCCTACATTAGGGACTTTTCTGTGGGCTGGGCAGGCTGTGGAGAGGGCACTTAAAACAACAAAGTTTACTCAGGAGGGTTCCACCAGCCAGTGGTTTTATAAAGTCAAAGGGAAATACATTCTGGGCTCTACAAAGCAGTGCTCCAAATTTTATCCATACTTGCTGCCTTCTGAGGGTACCACTGAAAGTATCTGGGCAAACTGCAGGTTTGGGGACGTTAGCAATTCACACCTGCATCTAGCCAGTGTCTGTTCAATGGTACGAGCACTGTCCAGATTCACCATCAACCACAATATATGTGAGGGATGTGCTTTCCCTGTGGGCTTAAGCAGTAACACTCCAAACACACCTTCAGAAAGACTACTGCCTTCATGAGTTTACATGAAATAGCAGCTGGAGGGGGCAGTGAGGGAGTTTGGGAAATTAAAAGCTGAAATTGGGTCCTAAGACTGCTAAGAGAAAAGAAAATCAACTTTTTTTTTCCCCCACTAAACTCCTATAGCACTGCTTGATCCAGTATTACTCTTCTCCTAGGGAGCGAAGATGATGATGCCATGCACCGCTCATGAGTGATGCTGGAGTCATCAAAAATGCCCTTCTGCCATCATCTGCAAAAAACATCTGAAAGAGGTGTGATTAAACCACAATTTGGAGTTGGGACAATCCAAATCCTGATGCTGGTTCTGATACATCCCGCACACGCACCTGGGGGGTGTTTTCTACTCAAAGACCTTCAAATGCACTGTGGGTATTGTAGAGTGGCCAAAACCTGATATTTAACCTTCTGAAAATGGACAGAAGAGGAAATAAGGTTAGTATTTGTAATGTGCTTTTAAAAATAAAAAGAACTGAGTATTACTTTTAGTACTTTTAGCTCTTCTCTGTTTCATGTAGTAGAAAGCTGGAAGATATAAAGATGAACAGCAGGATAGGACTGATATTAGTACTGGGTGTGTTGTTCGGTGATTTCTGTTTTTTTATGGGTACCTTTATCAAATAAATGGATAGATTACATGCACCATGAAGGAATAATTCTGGACAGGTGATGTTTGTTCAATCAAAGGGGCACTCTCAAAGGACATGTAAAGTCTCCTAAACTTTCCAGGATTAGCAATGAGTGACCTAATATCTCCTCCCATCACCGGTGCCTAGCACTTCACAGAAATTTATGCACAGAATGTGACAACTTGTCATGAAATGCTCAACTTCAGGTATCCCATTTTCCTGTAGAGTTCTCTGCATAATATATAAACAGAGGAGGGTGGGGGAAACGTGTCTGAAAGCTGCTGCCAACTCACATCTATTTCATTCTTTTCTTTGAAAAGAAACCTATTCCAGGTGGTTTATCAGTAGAACTTTTTAAATCCCTGCCATTATGAAAAAACAGGGGGGAAAAAATATGTAAGGTCAGTTCTATCATGGCCTGGATGACCCCCTGAGAACTTTTCATACTGAACCTGGGCCTATAGATGCGTGTCCACCGCAGGTCAATACAGCCAGCCTCAGATATTGCTGACAAGGCAGGATTTGGGCCAGCCCATGACTGGGCAATCTGTTTCCCTGTCCTCAAAGGTCTCCCAGGGCTTGGGCACCCACTGTACCACATGAGCAAATACGCTCAGGCCAATGCCAGCAAAGCCATCCTTGCTGTGACCTGGGCAAGCTGTCCATGTTTATATCAAGGCTCCTGTGACACTCTACAAACAATACAGCACACAGGAGTTTCAGTATCTCCCCCTGGACTTCATGCCCTCCTGGGTGTCAAGACTGCAGCTGGGCAGACAGCCAGCATGCTGAGGGGTGTTTTAAGCAAGGCCTCTGAGACAAACCTCTGCTTTCAATAAAGTGCCACAGGATTTTTAATGCCCATGCAGAGCAGGCAGCTGTTACCCAAAGGACATTCTCCACCCTAAAATTACATGGAAATTATTTGCCTCTGAAGCTATGTTTAGCCTACAGAGATTCAAACATATAATTCTAGGATATCTAGTTATTTGATTAAAATGCTAATATAGCCACCTAACTGCTAATGCTGCCAGCCAACTGGACTCCCTAGGGCAGCACTCTATGTTTACTTTTCGTGTCTCACTCGAAGCCAGGGTCTCACCCTAAACCAGGGGATCATGATTACTGCTTTAAGCCCAGGGGTTCAACCTCCCCAGCACAGTAACTCAGAGGAGCAGCCAGCTCAAAGGCTAGAGAGGATGCACAGAGGTTTGCCCACTGCTTCATTCCAGGCAGTTTCCTCTCCTGCTATGAGCTCCACATCAGCAGCAGTTGTGGTGGGTTCCTGAAGAAGGTACACCTACTGAGGAGGCACCCCGTCTACTGCAATTTTTTTAAAGGATTCCTGGGGTTTGTCACAGCTACTATTCATGTTTTAATAGCCCTTTTTGCTGAAAGGGCATGGAGATGATGACTATGCTGATGGTGGCAGTCCTGGTCCTTCAGCCTGTCAGCAGGGTCTGAGCACGAAGCCAGCAATGCTCAGCCATGTCCGCATAAGCTGCCTCACCGCTGGCTCCAAAGGAACCGATAGAGAGAGTCTGAGCTGGTACTTTTTCAGAAGAACAAGGAGGGGAAGGATGAGTGTACATGCCTGATTAGTTACAGGCAATTAAACACGTCTAGCTTCCCCTTGCCTCTCATCCCTAACCTCCAGCCAGTGGAACAGATCGCCTAGCAGAAATCCAGCACAGTCACCTCCCCATGCATGAACCCTACATCCCCTCACCCTTATAACACGGTGCTTCAACTCTTTCAGCCCCTGGGCATCAAGGCATTTCAACCCGCTGCACATAGGAGAATGAATTGCCTCAGGACTGTAAGGAAGGAGACCATTCCTTTTCTGCCGAATGATGCTGCCTCTGATCATAGGGCAACACCCTCTAACCCACTCCCTGAAGCCACCATTCTCATCTTGAACCAGAGCAGAGGTGGTTTTCAGGGCTGCAAGAAGCTTCTGTCCTTCTCCTGTTCACAGGCCCTTGGGCTTCCCTGGCTTCACACTGATTTGACCCAGGGCACTTTATCTACAGAAACATTCAGTCTCGACCTAATTTAAAAATTACTTTTGCTCCAGCACCTGTCCTCCCTGACACTTGCCTTGACTAAGAACAGCACAGTCTCAGGAGTTCTCCTGTAAGCTCGCTGCTGTCCTAGGTTGGGAGGGATCAGGCTGTTTGTCTCCTTCCTCCTGTCTTCCCCCAAGGACTGCCATGTAGCCCTCTAGGACCCTATCATCCCCTCCCTCCTAGAGTTTCTAGCACTGTGGCCAAGCTCTCTCACGAAAGTCTCACCAGGACTGGGTATCATCCTCACCCACGCTCCCCATCCTGCTTCTTCTGCCACTTCCACCTCCAGGGAACAGGCTCTAGACTGCTCCTGCCAGGGAAGAATGCAGCCTTTTGCTGTTTAAGGAAAGATGTGGGTGGGGAGAGAGTCCCTTGAGCTAAGTGGAGAGGCAAAATCTGCAGTCAGAACTGCAAAAGCTGTACCTCCCCCAGGTACTCAGCCCTTCCAGGCCACAGCCTCGTCCTTCTCCCCAGAATACATTTGACCCTGTTGCGTTAGACCCTTCCCCATCTGAGACTTCCATTAATACAGAAGGAAAGACATCCAGTACTTTTCACTGGCAATACTCACCACCTGCTCCGTTCATTGACCACCTGGGCATTCTTTCACATCCCAACAGATCTGCAGAAGAAGGTCACAGATCAGTCTCCTCCTGCCACTCCCCAGGCTACATTTTGCATCAGGAGTCCTCCCCTAGTCTGACAGAAAATCCCATGTACCACAGACTACCTTTTTCTCTTTCCAGACACCATGGTCCCTACTACTACTGAAGCTGTAGTGAGAGCTCATGAGGCCAGTGCTTGTTTCATTACAGCCTGTACTTCATCCAAGTAGCAGGGTACAGGTAAATGGATGGAAAAGTCCATAGGATTATTCTTAACACCGCATGTAACTGTGTTTGAACACGGTCACCACCAAAAAATCACTACAACTGAACGCATTTTAGATTTAAGTGCAAGAGCAAACTGGGATCAATTTTAGCCCCTGTTTTGCCAAGTCTCGTCATATTACCAAAGACCTTGTGATACCAAATACTCTTTAAAGTCTGTGTTCCAAGATTCATGAAAATCTCTTCTCCAAAAGAGAAGTCTCTTTTCCACAGATACTTCGTTGCGCCTTCTTTTTGTCTCCCTCACATAGCTTCCTGACTTTGTGAACGTCAAAGTTTTAAAAAAATAGACAAACACCCTCTTCCTCACTGAGATTTTTTATCTCATGACCAAGAGAGTAGCTGGACTTGTGATTTTACGCTACTTGGACTCGGTAGTACTATATGCACATTGACTCAAACAGAGACAGCAGGCACACTTCCAAAATCTTTTCCTCTCCAACTCTGACCCAAAAGTCATGTTTAATGCTATGTTGAAAAATGCAGCAAACACATTTGTGTTCAGATGTGAGAAAATACTGAACTGAAGGCACACCTTAGCGCACAGAAAAGGGTTAAAAAGAAGAGTTAAGGAGCTGAAAGCATCTTTGCCTTTTTCTAAGGTCTCTCTTCATGCTCAGTACCTCACATCATGGCCCAGATCTACCTCACGCAGCCCAAGCCTTCTGTCCTGCTCTCCCTGCATGTCTTTTTAGCCATCTGCTGTAAGTCACTTTTTCTCAGAATAAAACCAAGTTTTACTCCAAGTTATGTGCTGTCAATCCAAAGCATTGGCTCACTCTGTTTAACTATGAGCATGGGTAACATTAGAAACTATTTCCATAAAATGGTACTAGGCTGTTATTTGATACAGGGGTCAGAGTAGAGGACATGGTCTAGATTTGACCAAGACAGAGTTTAAAAGCGGTCTGGATAAATGGGATTTCACTGTAGGGTAGACAGGGTTAGAGGTCAGCCTTTGCAGAGGAAGAAGAAAAGAGTTCTGATCCAACTAGGTAATTTCTGCAAAAAGGAGACTTATTTATCAAAAACTGAATTGATCCAGCTTGCACAACATTAAAGCCAAAGAATAAATAATAAACAGCACCTCCATTTGTCACATAGTAAAAAAGAACAAAAGTGCACAACTGGGAAAATGGAATTTGGAGAAACGTCCAATACAGGAAAAAAATAAGGCAGAGTTGCACTAGCCAAATAAAACCAACCTGTGATTTATTAGCAACTATTGTGTGTGCTCTGTGCTATGTTTCTTTATTCAAATAAAGCCTTGTTCAAGTTCCTCTGAGGTGACTTTTCAGCAACATTTAGCACATTACAAGGCAGGGCTTGAGGGTCACAAGTTCAAGAAAGGTCTTGTGTTCTTCTGTCCTCCAACCACCTGATCTGAGCTACATACATGACTCACTCAACGGTGGTGATGCTTCTGGTGGGAGGGAATAGTCTATCTAGTACATTAGTACGTCTCCTGCAAATTATCTTAGGAACAAGACTGATACAGCTACAGACTAAAGCAGCATTTCAGCTGTCCTAGGCTGGAGGGAAGCTGCAGCTGATGACAAGGAAGGGCAAGAATGAAGAAAGAGAGAAAAATGTAATTTTGGAGGGCAAGGTATGAAAATTTTAACTGCATTATTTGCGCAGGCCAAACAGCAATAAAACACAAATGTGTTGGAATAGCTTACTCTTCTCTGGCTTCAAGCAATGCAGGAAGATCTGCTGCTAGGTCTCCTGATGCCACTTTTTTTCCCCCTTTTTATTATTAGCCTCCTACATTTTCTCTGCTTTTAACGGTAAATTGCTTTCCAATCAGCATGCTGTGACAAGGCTAACCAGAGGCAGCCAGACCCTGTGCAGTGCAGGGTCCAGGCAGGCGGCAATGACTCCTATTCACAGCAGTGACATCTCCATGTTATTTTTCTTACCTTCCCTGACCCTTCAAGATCAGGGGGCCCTGACCATAATGCTCAGGCAGTGAAAAAACACAAATCCTGCTGGACTTGCAGCTGGGGGAGAAACAACCTCAGGAACTGGAAAAGGAGCTGTCAGCCTTCATTATTAATATCCAGCTGTTAATATTTAATGTCATAAAACCGCGGCTCCCTCCGCAGCCTAGTCATCAGACATGCAGGGGTCACACCAGCCAGAATCCTTTAGACAGACGATTCAATGTTCCAGTGCTTTAGCTTCATGCCAGGACTGCTAAAGGTGTTCTAGATATATTTAAGGNGGGGGGGGGAAGTGGTTACGTCCCTGCCTTCCCAGCCAGCTCTGCTTTTCAGCCCTGACCCCACGCATTAAGCCAAAGGGCACCTGCAGCTGGCAAAACATAAACAGCACCGGCCAAAGCAAGAGCACGTGTTAGCACAGCACAGATGTCACCCACCGCTGCAGCTGAACCTGCAGGTTGCTGCCCTCGGCTTGGTGTCCTGGCACAACAGAAAGGTTTGAACGCAAGGTAAAGGGAGGGTCAAGATTTAAATCCTTTAGACTACTAAAGCCAGGTGATACGTTTCCTAACATTTCCAGCTATGTTAGGAAAAAGACCCATCTAGTCCACTCTCCACTCTGTGTTCCCAGGCACTGTGTCACACGCTGAGGAGTGAAAGGCAAAGCACGCCAGGAAATGCTATTGAATGTCTGATCTCTTCTTCTAGCAGATGAAGGGAGACAGAGAGAGGGCCTCTATCACGGGGGCCAGGCAAGGGACATCTTAGGGGTTATTTTCAGAGCCTTCATCCTTACAGCTTCACAGAAGGGTCAAACACAAGTGTTGCTAGCAGGCAGTTTTCCTCTCGGCGGGAGCGGGAGTGCGTCACCTCTGCTGGCACAGAGCCACGGGTCCTGCTTTCCCCCCCTGCAGACCCCGGGCTCTCCCCGCTAGCGGTTCCGTTTGCTCTGCCAGCGTTGCCACTAAAGCTGCCTCGCAGTATTAATTTTTAAAGACTCCTTCCTCCTCCCGGGTATAGATTCAGAGGCAGCTCCAGAAGCCCACACGTACATACCAGCACAGCGTAGCAGCCAAACGCGTCAAACAAGATTTTAAGGGAGAATGGGGGAATAAAAAGCACAGCCAGAATGTTTTGGCACGCAGCGCAAAGATAAGCGTGGCGCCTCACGCTACATCTGCTACTCCTTGGCCTTCCCTGCCTCTCCTGTTTCCACCTGTAAGCTCAAGATTGATTTCTTTCTATTTTTTTTTTAGAGAGCGGTGTAGTCAGAGGGGCTGGAGCACCCCAGGCAGTGAAGAAACATAAGTAATGAGAATCTTCCAAGTATGTTAGTCAGCATGACATGAAGACAGCTGAGACAGTCCACAAAGAATTGGTCAGATCCAGCAGAGCTCATTAGCTCTGGCTTGGGGCTACTTCTGCCAGACCTGGGGTAGCACAAGGTCCCAGGTGTCTCTGAGCTGCACTCTGGGCTCCAGCGCTGGCCTTTGCTGGCACCATGGCTCGATACACCGTAGAGCCCCTCAGCTAGGCAAAGCACTGCAGAGCACGATGCGGAGATATCCAGGTGGCTCTTCAGGAAACAACCTGGATGCCGCAGTGCCCGTACTGGAGATGGAGCTATTAAACCTAAACCGGGCTTGGGCTGACCCTTTGCAGTGCCTTCCAGCCCCAACTTGTGTTTTTGGGAACACGGCGCAGAGACACCCCCATGGCCCTGCCTAACCAAGCCGTCTCAGGTGTGCAGAGATTAGTAGTACAGACTCAGCACTCTGGGAACACGCGGGATCCAGTCCCATTTTGGTCTGGAAACACAGAGCTGCCTCCTCACAGCACTGAGCTGAAGTCCAGCTCGGGCTGCCGTACGCAAGGGCAGTTCCAGCTTCATACCCTTGTTGCAGGCAACCCACAACCCAGTTAAATTGTCTGCAGATGGTGAGGAACTGACTACAAGCGGGTACTAAAACGGGGGAATTATGACTGTAGCGGTCAGATGTGGTGAGCAGGAGAAGGCAAACCTCCCCTTTCACCACACTCGGTCATGGTAAAAGTGACTATTTACAGACAGTGTCTCCCTGTCTATGGATAACAGTAACTCAGACAACTCCTGCAAAGTAGGACAACAAGTGAACTCCAGCAGTTAATTATAGTAAATATTTACATAACGGCTGGGCCCTTCAAATTTAGAAGGAATAGTTAATGCAAGGACATGCCCTTTAACCATCCCATTTTATTACACAAACCACTGGGGAACTCGGCACACTAAGATTTGCAAATGAAGTGTTTGATATTGGCTGAGACATTAAACTACTTACCTAGCGCTATAAAATACATAGGTACAGTACATCATTCTTTTTGCAGAAATTTCAACCCCATTTACTTTAGTTAACTCTTCCTCTGCAGTTAATGTTTTGTGCGCTACAAAGAAACACAGTACATAACCCTGAACAGACCTGGTGCCACCGCTTAGCAGAGTCTGACTTAAAATAAAACTGTTTTCCCCTTTGCTGTTACTAAATTTGGCATCACTTATGTAGATTCTATTGATGTGTCTAATCTACTTAGCATCCTCGATGTTCTCCTATTAACTGGTTGCTTGGGAATTTGCCTTCCACAAAAGCTTCTGCTTCTGTGCCCCATCCCCTGCTTACTCCACACATGCAGTGTGTAATTAAACTGGGTTCTGTAAGTGGGGTAATATTTTATCAACCAAAATGACTCGGTTCTCATGGGCATTGTAGTGAGTCCTGTAATAGCAAATGCTGTGGATGCTGGGACTGAAGGTGCTGCATGGTTTTTACCCAGGACATAGTTTTAAAAGGATCACGGTCTAACTTTTGGAACCCAAGTCAGTCATGAGCACTGGTAGGTAGGATTCAGATGTCCCTTGAGCAGAGCATGACCTACAAGAGGAGCAAGATGAGATACTGGCAACTCTCAGGAGACAACATTCGTGGCCATTGGCTGGCGTGACTCTAGAAATATCTGAAGACAAAGCACAGTGAGCTGATCATCTCCAGGAACTCAGAATGGAAGAAAAAGGAAAGGAATGAAACACAAAAAAAAAAAAATCCCAGAAGACATTTCCTTTTCCCCACTACAAAAAATTGCATTCCTATCTGCACAAATCAACTCCAGGAAAGGGTTGCCCACGATTGCATTAGACATAGTTTTAGGTGGTCCATAAAAGAGCTCTTCTTACTGAAATGTTATCCCAGATAGTATTTCCTGCTCTATGACTTCCTTTCTAGAGAATTTTACTGTTACCTTGGGGAGGAAAATGCTGAAAGGTATCATAAGTCAAGGTGCCAAAGTGTGCAGTGCGAAATTAGCTGAGAGGATGAAGCAGCCCAAGAAATGGTCAAGTTTAGCCATGAGACAGCTGCTGCAAAATCAGGAACCCAAAGCACTTAATGAACAGGGGGTTTGCATGCATCAGAAACCTTTTGCCAGGCTGGCTGATTTATGGCTGACTGAGAAGGCACAGATGAACCCTCCTTCCTGAGCTTGCTCACAACATTATGGGGTAGGCTAAGAGGGTTACTCAACGTTATTACTGCTGTTGCTGTTGTTTATTTATTAATGCATCCGTATCAGAGACCGTGGCTGATCCTGGGAGCCTCGCTGTGCTACGTGCGCAGGATGCAGAGCAAGAAAGAGCAGCCCCTGCCCAAGAGCACTCCAGGTGCTCCCTTTCTCCAGAACCAGAGCAAGCTCCTGAAGCTGTCCCCGGGCACACAGATCCCCTTTGCACTGCCATGTTAGCCACTTATTATTTCCCAGCATAAATATATTTTATAGAGAAATAAAGTCTGCAGTTCTGAAAAGGGAGTGCTTTCACACACCCGCTTCTCATCTATAAAGGCCCATGATTTGGCATCTCAGGTTAGAGTATGAAATTATGACACCAGAATTGACTTTAGGAGTTTCTGATGCTTCCTTGGATGATTGCTTCTATAACTTATAGAGACAGGGGAGCGTTTGTATTCTAGTGAACACATAAATTAATATCCATACATGAAAACGATGTAGAGAGAGCAGGACTGGGGCAGGGGTGAGCTTTCTGTGGTGTGTAACACCAAAAGAGTGCTTCTCAGCAGCAGTTTGTGTTGTATTTGGAGTGTTGTGGTAAGAGTCTGCAAGTGTAATGAAGTAAAATAAAAACTTGACTTTATAAAGCAGCTGAGAAATTTATGGTATTTTCCATCATCATGCCGTTTGGGGGGCAGGGTGAGGTATTACTAAAAATAAATACGTATTTTGATTCTTGCTGGTAGATACAAACCAGATTTTCATATTTTACCACGAGCTTTTTATACTTTACACCATGAGCAGGGCAGGTTATTTTGCAGAATAAAGAACAGAAGAAAAGGTATCAGTCTGGCTTTATAACACGTAGGAGATAAGGTTTACTGTTCATGCTTTCTAAAAGCTTTATTTTAGTCTGTCATGGCAAATATGTCATTATTTGGTTCAGCTTCTTCTCTACGTTTCTGTCAGCAGCGATATTATATTTGTTGAGAAGAAATTAGCACAAAATAGGCGGCAGAATGCCCCCATCCCCCGCACAGCCTATGGATCTCAAAGCTTGCTAAATCCATGTTGTCAAAGTTTTAAAAGCAGAGGGGATGAAAACCCCAGCCCCACTGAAGTCAATGAAGCTCTCAGGGAGGGACGGGAAACGGGAGGGCTAGAATTCATGTCCCCTGACGTTGCCTTACGTTAGAAACAGCAACCAGGATGTTTCTGTTTCTCTCGCTGCTGACCCGATTCTTTTTAAAAATTAAAATAAAATGCTGTAGGTGCAACATCAAAGAGTGGGAGACGCAAAGGGAATCTTGGCCTGTTCCCAGCCCTACCCACTGGTGAAACTGTAAGGCTGTGTGAGCAGAGACAGCAGGTAAGACGCTGCCATCGGCACGGCACGCTGCCTGTCAGATGCCACTGCCATTAGGAGCAAGGGAAGAGCTACGTGACACACACCGGTGACTGGACCAGATGGAGGCTTTGGGCTCCACTGCAACATTCGAGTTCTCCCCAGATCTGATGGCAAAGTCATATGCCAGTTTGTTAGACGGGAGAGCTCAAAGCGATCCTCAGAGAAACCCTTATTCCACATAAATCGTCTGGAGCTGATGGATGGCAGGAGCCTCAACTATAAAAATCTCAGCCAGAAACATGATAAATAGTTGCATCCTGTTAAAAATAGGCAGCAGAACAGCAGTCACACACATTGGCTGAGTAGGAATGCCAGTCAATGACTGAACTGCCAAGGCGTTTTGGCGTTCAGCTTCAGAACAGGATTTCAGGCTATTCTTGCAAGTGAACAACCTCTGTAGTAACCTGGTTTTCAGTCCACATTGAATTTCCTCTGGATACCTTAGGATTTGGCAGAAGCAAGCCCAGAGGAATGTTTTGGTTGACTCTGGTTTTTATATATAGTAGGTACTGAAGCCAGCGTCTCCTGGCCAAAACCAAGCTTTTCCCTGTGGGCATCATTTAAATTTGTTTGCTTTACCACCAAATCCTTATTTTTAATAAAGCACTCAAGGGGAAAAGTTGCCTCCCTGGCTCCTCCACCAGTATTTCTGCGTTTACTGTAACAGTAGCATATTTGCATGGCGCCTGCTGCATTGGAGGCTCAGACTCCCATAGTGCAGGTAATAAACAAATATTACTGTGAGCTTTCTGGAGCAATTCTCTCCCTCATAAGAACTTCTATAAAACAACAGTCACCAGATTACAGACAGAACAGTAAACCTTTTTTGAAAATCCTCTCAACACTTAAAACTACAAACTAAGTACACTGGTCACATGTGGTTTGCTCTATATGCAGGAGAACTAATGAAACCTTGCAAATTTGGGTCATACCTCCCAACACTTCCTCCCTATGACACTTAAACTTTATCTCACTATGAATTTTCCACTGTAGCTCCCCAAATCCTTCCCAAGCCTGTAATCTCCAGCCTGTTATAGCTTCAGGTCTCTTCCATGTTCCGTAAACACCCAAACTAGGTCATCTTTTCATCTCCACAGTGCCCTCCTCCTGTCCCGTGTGACTCCTACCATGCCCACATATGCCCTCATACCACTTTTCCAGCCTTTCAGCTTGGCAAGAGATAGCACATGCTGTGACTCAACCAGAAATATGTAGATTTGGACTAGGGAGCTGTCAGATGCCAAACAGCATGGGTAACATCTTCTCTCCCTCTTTTCTCTTGTGGGAGTACTAATTGGTGTCTTTCTCCTCTAAGAACTGCTATTGTCACTGCCCTCTGCCAAATTTGACTCTACGCTGACCAGTGGAGCTCAAAAGCTCTTAGTTGGGGACTAAGAGATAAACAGTGTGTTTATGTAACTTTTGTGTCCCTAGGAAATGAGGCTGTACACAGGAATATAAAGTATGTCCTGTTAGCATGTTTACAGATATCTTTCTTGCTAATACTTCTGTTGAACTCACCCCTGAGACGCTGAGCAACTCAATGCTAAGGACTGTATAAACAGATAGCAAGGCATGGTATCTACTCCAATTAAGGAATAAAAGTCAAGTATAAGAAGCTACACTTTTCTGCGATTAAAAATAATGGCTCTTGTAAATATGCAATGAAGAATAAATTGCACACAAGCATGGCAAACAGATGCAGGGACAGCTTCAGGCTGGGGTTATCCATATCTGTCCATAGCTGCAAACATAGGTAGATCCAAGCTTATCCTATCTGAACATAACTTAGAAAACATACGTGGCTTGAAAAAGGCATTCAGAGTAGCTCAAATGCTAAATACGAAGCCCCCTCTGCTACTCAGGAGGAAATGCTAATGAAAGGGGTGAGGTTTAAACCACATCCCTTGGTACGGAGTGAACCTCTCAACTTCAGACTGGCAACAGAAACTTATCCTCCCTAGAAACTGACATTGCCTCATTACTAACTCTCCATCATATTCTCCTCAATAGCCGTGGGTTCAGGACGCTCATTGGCAGGAGGAACATTTGTCTCAAAACTCTACTTAGCGCAAACTTGAACCTCTGTGGGTGCAGCCTCTCCACACGCTGCTGTTTCACTTCATGTTCCCCTGGACCAAAGACTGGCATCTTGTTTTGCTATAGCTCAGGGGATGTCCTGGCCACAAGATCACAGCATCTGAGCTCTAATATTTCATCAGCCTATACAGTCATGATGCGCTCTGATTGGGATAGTCAATAGCTTGATGGTCAGGCCACTTCGCTAGGAGAAGCGCATAGATCTGTCCAAATTAGGCAGGGTGAGGCACTGAAACAGGTTTTCCATCTGTTAAGAGATTGCTTTAACCAATGGATGATGAGTAGAACTTGCCCACAAGCTCAGGAAGTAGCTAAGTGGGGAACATGGGCCTCTGAGCACACTAACTAGATGCCTTAGCTGATTTAGGCCTTATTTTAAAACTTTCCTAGATACATGAACCATATCAGACTGGAGTCTCCATCGAGGCTCTGCAGATAAGCAGAACACTCAACCATCATCCTTCTGTTTCTTCGCTGCATCAGGAAGGAGTTGAGCAACTTTGAACTGTGCCAATGAGGGCATAGAAAACAGACCAAGCCCTTCCCACAGAGCGTCCCTTGGCCATCCCAGGAAGCTCTAGCATGCATGCTTGGCTCCCTGTCAAGCCCTGAAAAGAGCTCATGTCAATTACCAATGTCAGCAGAACACAACTGGAGAACCAGGATTCCTGGTTTGCAAAATACTGCCATGATGCCATCCAGCAAGTAGCTAGAAGTTAATTACACGTATTGCAATTAAAATGGGCATTTAAAGGTCTTTCTCGCTGGTTAATCTGGTTTGGGGGTTTTGGTTTGGTTTGGTTTGGGATGGGATTTTTTGAGAGGGAAGAGGTTTTGGGTGGGTGTAAAAGACTTAGCAGTGAAATGTCAGTAAAGCAAGTCAAATAGAGAAGCAGCAGGGACTTTAGAGTTTGCATCTCTCATCTTGAATCCCAGCTTTCCTGCAGCTAAATTTATGGGGAGGGATGTGGGGAGGGAAATCTGCACTTACTCATTTCTGGAAGTTAATATGAAGTCATTATGGCTTGCACGGTATGTTTGCTATTATGAAGCTGCAAACAGAGCTACAGAAAGGGCATTTAGTGGGAAATATTGTCAGCTGGCAGTCTCGGGCACTTGAGTACCCTCCATAACATGCATAACGGAATCAATTTAAACCTAGTGAAAGGGACATTGTCTGATAAAGTAATTCCTCTTTGAACACAAGATGGCAGCCTTAAATAAATGCAACCCCGCACAGCTTTTAATCTTACACATCATTAAATTCCTAATTTACACATTATGTTTTCATGGGCCAACCCATAACTCATTAGTGTTGAACTCATGAGTTGTAAAGACCAACACACTAGACAAATGCTGGTTTCTTTATCTGCTTTTCTTTGGGTGGCAGTTCTCTTTTAATTTGCCACAGAACCAAACTTCAAATTCAACATTAAGAAAGCTTTCTGATCTTGTGTGCTTTGTGCACCCTCTACCCCAAAGAAAAACCTCCCTGATTACTGCTCTGTACCCACAGGTTTTACCAGTAGAGGGTGAAATAGGGAATGGGGAATACCAAGGTTTTTCTCCTTGTTCCAAGGAACTGGAGTTCCTTGGAAGATGCATCTTCCTGTGGGAGGATTTCAAACAGGCCTTGAAGTCAGAAACAAAATGGACTACAAAAAGCATAGAGTTCAGAGCTGGTCTTCCCACTTTTCCACAAAATTTAGTGAACCAAATAATGTTTTGATCTCTTTTCTTTCCATTCTCTTGTCCAAGTGCTGCCCTAATGATGACAAGTCACAAATGCCATCTGAAGAGGAAGAGCTCCATAAGGACCCAGTACCATGACACTAGAGATAATTACAACCAGAATAGATGTCAATGGCAAGAGAAAAACTCCAACCACTTTCTTTGCCTTGGAAACTATGCATCAAAAAATGTCAAGCACAGAAGAAGTCTTTGCAAGAGACCTGGTACCACTGCTTTAATATCGCATGTGGGAACACAAATGGCTACTGAAGCACATCAGGCTAAGCGTATTTTCAAGCCAGTCCCTGGTGTCAATTTCCCTGTGCAGGCAGTTGCAGTAGGGAAGTGTGAGTCACCATGTGGGGCCATGGAAAGCAGAGCAGCAAGGTACGTCTTGAGGCTGTTTGTTCTTCCTGGGCAGGGCTGCAATTTGTCATGGCCACAGGGTCACCGGTCTGCAAGAGCAGCTACTTTAACCAAGCTAAGGTCCAGCAGCCCTAGGCCCCTGTGTAACCTGCTGGAACTGGGCTGAGACTCTCCAGATGGCCAGGAACACTGCTCATGACAAGGATAAGTTCAGGATCAGCCCTTTCAACCACAGTTGAGGAAGCTGCTGAGGAAAGTCAACACTCCTACTCATGGGAACATTCTTCTGTGCTACTGTCCAAGAAAAGCCACAAACCAAGAGCAAGTAGCATTGATGAGGAGAGAGGGGGAATATTCCTACCTCAAATGTAAACAGATGCAGGATCTCATCCCCATCCTCCACTAAGTCAAGTGGAGGCCACCCACAAGACCAGCAGAAGAAATATTGATGAAAGTCCCCATCTATGCTCTTGCCAGTCATGTCTCCAGCAGCTCACAGCGCTTGCACTACCAGGCAACTTACAGACCTTTTGACTCTTTTAAAGAATGACAGTGCTGACACAAGTCACCTGCTTGGTATCTCCCTGCAGCTAATTTCTTATACTGTGGATGTCTTCACTCTCACCCAGTCCCTTTTTCCATCTGTTTTATTACCTAATCACTCCTTTTTCTCCTGTTTTCTTTATCTATCCTTTCTCTTCTTTTGGTGGGGAAGAATATAGCGTTTCATTCATAATGAGTTAATATCCACCTAAAGGGGAAAAGTCAATAGAGAAAGGCATAACAATTTGGCAAAGTATCTTTTTACTGGTACCAGTTTTGCAGTGGAAACTCCCAATGAGTTTGAGGAGGATAAGGGACAGTCGGTGTGCAGCACTTGGAGGTGTTCTCGTGCAGCAGTTTACTCTCTTTACAGAGAGTAAACTACCTGGGGAAGAAGGTGGACTCATGATGCACAACTAAGCAGCAGCAGCAGCAGGTTTTGCCTTAATCTCTAGCACAGATTTTCAGAACGACTTAAAATCACGCTGGACTTCTCTATGAGTTAGTTAACTCCTGGGGTAAAAGCATCCAGAGCATTTATATGATGATTCCATTTCGTGCTCCTGCAAGCACATTGAGACTTGGAGACTGCTTCTTCCTCAACATCTTCCCCATTACTGATCATTCTACAGATCCCCAGCAACATCTGTGCAACCTCGTAAGGACATAGTTTAAAAACAATGAATTGCACAAGCATATCAGGAAGGGATGGATTCCTTTTGTGGAATCCTCCACAGCAGGAGGACCTCGAAGATTTGGGTTCCATTCCCTGCTCTCCCCAATAGTTTGAACAAATCATTCAATCTTTCCAAGCTTCTACTTCTCCTTTATGAAAGGGGAACGGTACTTCATGGGGGTGCCTGCGAGGATTAATGCACACAATGTGAAGGAGATGAGGGTTGTATTCCTAGATGCATAACAGCAAGTGTTCTCCTTGGCTTGCCAAATCTCCTTCACTCCTGCCAGAGATGGGACGCGGCCTCCAGAGGTGACAATTACAGCACCGCCAAGTATTGCAGCGATGTGTGGCACAGGGCACAGCTACCCATCCTTGGCAGGATGCCTCTCCAAACAGGGCTGAGCCACACAAGTGCTCCGGGTAGGGTAGGGCAGTGCCCCTGCAGGCAGCCCAACCCTGCCGAGGCAGCGCCAGGTGGCTGCAGAGCCAGAGCAGTCAGCAGGCTCAGTGCCCGCTGCCGTGCTGCTGCCTCTGCTGCTGTAAACACAGTGCTGGAGCTCGGTGCAGCCTGGACCAGCCCATGCTTTGCCTGTGCTGCCCCACTGCTCGGCCTGCCTGCACCCTGCTTCTGCTGCCCACGCCCTGTCTAGTCTGCCTGTGCCCACTGCCTGCCCTGCTCAGGCTGTCCACACTCTGCTCACGCTGCCCTGCTCCCTGCCCATGGCACTGCTTACCCTGACAGTGCTGCTCCCCTTCCTCCCAGAGAGTTCCCCACAGCCTTCTCTTCCCCCACACTCTCTACTTCTGCACAGCCCCCCTCCAGCTAGCCCTCACCTCCAGACACAGCACTTCCCAAGTACCTGCCCCTGCTGCTGATATACACACACACAGAGTCAGGGTTAGACACCTTTCCGTGCACCCCATCGCAGATCGCTCTCCTGAGCATGCCCCACCTGCACATATGGCCCAGTGGCTCCCACCTCTGCCCACCTTCTCCACGACCCACAGCCCCACCGCAGCCTCTCATGTGCCCTCTTGCTCTCGCACTCTGCCTCTCTCACACACAGCTACACACTGCCCGAAGACAGGACCTCGTGCCATGCAAAGGGTTCCCTCTCTTCTGGCTTCCTTTGCATGCCAGACATACTCAATGCCCTGCATATACCCCTTTGCTCCTGGGAATAGCCACACACAGCTTAAGCGTGCACACACCAGTAGATCCAGAAGCCCTAACAACATAGATGGATATAATCCATCTCTTACAGAGTGAGCGGAAAGGCAGCATGATGGTGTGATGGGATCATTAGCGGAGGGAGGCTTAAAAACCCAGGGCTCCACAGCCACAAACCAGCATGCTGCCTTTGAGGAGATGTTGTTACCACTCTTGAAACTGCACTCACCTCAGCCACGCGCAAGCTCCGTTATACGCTGTTTCACAGGCTCTTCACCTGTACTCACCATTTGCCCATACCTCACTGATATTTATCATCCAGGCTCTTCTCAAACACTACTATGGCAGACCAATCCTATGGCAGAGACAACTACTCCGCAGCAAACATCTCTTCTCTGCCAGTCTTGCTCTGCATATGCAAACACAGAAGTCCTGGCTCCAGGGCTGTGCTGTGCATCTCCCAAGCACTCCCTACCTAGCTCTATACTCATATACTTTACAGACAATACATACCTCTTTAAGTATCCAAAATACAGCCCCTACACTTCCACAGCAGTGACCTTCTAAACTCTCTGTGCAACTCAGATACCATACATCTATACATCCCGTACGGATTTTCACGCTATCCAAGTCACTAGTGCTCCACTGGCAGGACAAGTTACATTGTGGTTGCCAAATCAAGAAATAGGTACCTTAGATCCTAGCTAGAGGTAGGTACAGTCTTCCCAGAATGGAGACTCAGACTGCTTAGGGCTTTTATTCAGCTTATGCATTTGTAAGCTTGTATTTAATGAATTAGCAAAAAGCCATTGTAATATTTATCTCTAGTTTTGCAGGAAAACATACATCAGGATCCCATTGTGTCTGATGCTGTGTGAAAATAGATCAAGAGCTGACCCTTGCACCAAAGAGAATATATCCTAAGTAAGCAAGAAGACACAACAACCAGTAAGTACTAGAGATGATGGCATTATGCAAAGCTGTTCTCTCCTCCTGCCTTACCATGTGAATTTACTTTTAAAATCTCTTATCTTTTTTAAGACTGCAGTGGGCTGCTTTATGCCTTCCTGCACTTTGGACACTAGAATAAAAAAACAGGTTTTTTCACTCTGTCACATTGGTGTCATAATCGGCTCTGCCTTGGTCTTCCCCAGCCTCCATCTCCAGCTTCTGGCCATGGGTAGTGCCTCTGGTGCGATTTCACCCCACTTTATGCTCTTTTCGTTGTCACAAGGTTGGGTCACTTCCTTACAAGTGACTTCTTGTGGTCAAGGTTGTTTTCCTTGACCTGGCTTATTGCCTTTTAAATGTTTTAGTGTTTTGACTGTTTCTCAGGTTGAGCGCAGGATGTTTGTTGCACTAGTAAGAGGTTAGTACTGTGAAGCGTAGGGAGTGATATATGGATGGCTCATGCTTTCTTTTGGATTTAATTTTTCATCCTCTAGTGCTCTGTGGTGAAAGGAGTGTTTGCTGCTTGCCTAGGGAGACACCTGACATTTAGACTTTATCTTCTGTAAAGGCTTGGGCCAAAATTCTCTTCTCTGACTTTGGGAGTGGCAGAAAAGGACACACGGCTGAAGCGAAGGAGGGGACAAGGAGGCATTTGCGCCCTTCTGATTCCATGCTGCAGTAAGGAATCATACAGTCCTCTGACAAAAAATCATTGCTCCAATATAAAGGGGGCTTTCATTCACCAGGCACCTTCCAATTTGCCCTGCAGAAACTTCTGAGTCTCATAGTACTCCTGAGCCTTGTGGAAAAGGAGTAGAAGAGCCACAGCATCCTGCTATAATGTCCTAACTGGGGGAGTCCCAGTGCCTCTTTCTGGGGCTTTCAAGTGTACTCAAGTAGAATACAAGAGCTGAAGAAAAGGGAAAGAATCTTGCCCTTAATATTTTGTGCTCAAAGCCCTGAAATGCATAGGGTTTTCATTCTCTCTCTTCTTTTTCTTCTTTTTTTTTTTTTTTCTTTTCTTTTTTTTGGCTGAGACCTAATTTTGCATTGTCCTAACCTGATTTGGCTGCCCCTGCCTCTGGCTGTAGCTCATGTCCTGAGCCAGTAATGTTGATTTAACAGAGACAGATCTGACAGGAGCAGAAAGAACAGGGAAAGGAGACCTTTCTGGAGATAACCCTCCAGTGTAAAATAGATAGGTGTGTGAATCTTCCCATCTCCAGGGGCACTGGGGAGCAATGATCTCTCCCTCCAGAGCACTTGCTTTCCAAGAACTAAGCACAGTGGCTTTCAGAAACTCTCTCCTTAGCTGCTTACAACTGTTTTGCTAGAAGGGGCTAGCACCAAGAGATGCTATGGGTATAGTTGGTCTTCCCATACCTCTTCATTCTTGACTTTCCCTAGCCAGAGCAGCCACAGCAGCAGAGGACAGTTCTGAAGGGGAAGGCAGCTCTGTGGGGCATATGAATAGTTGATTATAGATCAAAGGTGCCGGGAGAGGTTTCTTCTGTGAATGAAAGGCTAAAAGTTCATGTTCCCCACTCTTAAGACACAATCCGTTAGTTTGTACTGCCTGTGCCCACACCTGCACCTTCCCAAATCAGGTATCTGAATGACTGATGGCCCATTAATAGCTAAAAAGCCCCCTTGGCACAGTTGCTAAAAGACGTATGAACTTTCTGTAAATGGCACTGTTTTATAGTTATTGGAATAAATGCTACTTAGCAGGTTTCCCAATTTTAGATAAGGATTTTGTGTCTTCTTTGATGTGCTCAGTGTAAGAAAGGATTCATATGGTTGCATTTCGTGGTTGCCACTGCTGGCCTCCCTGTGGATAAGTAGTAACTGCTTGCAGAACTGTAGGTAAAGATCTGCATAAATCTTTTACTTCATCAAGTATGATGGGCTGCAAAAGTTAGACCTGCAGCTTTTACTCCTACGCAAGATGGACAGGGTTATGTTCTAACTCTTCTTTTTATCAGAAATTTCACTGGAAGGTTGTGTCTACCAGGTAGATTCTTCATTGTACAGAAAGGCGAGCTTTCTTGTCATGCTTTGAAAGGAGGCCTGAATGTCCTTGGTCTGAGAGAATTTAGACTGTGTTTAATTTCCATTTCACTGAAATAAAATAGTATTTGGTTTAGAGATTTTGTGAAATACTGTTGTTGTTTTCTAGGCTGACCTTTAGAGGCTCTGTATTGCCGTGGCAGTATGTTGCTATGGGGATCACCTCACATGGGTGAGAGCACGAACCAGTACATAAAGATATACTGGGTGCTTTATGCTGCGCCTATTCAATGGTGCTGCACAATTGCAATTTTCTTCCCCCAAAAATCTGGTAGGCTGACTCATAAATACATAGGGAGAGCTTGCTTCAGCTGACACCCCTTTTTTTCCTATATTTTTCTGCATTGTTTGGTGAGGGTAACTTTTTCATAAGTTAATTACTTAGTTTCAGTAGTGCCTTACATTTTGTTTTCTTCTAGCAAACATGACTTGCATCAAATTGAGGATAAATTCTGGAGAAGTCAGATTAAGTCAAGGGTTTAAGCTATATATGTGATGCAATAAAGTACTTTTTTCTTTTTTTCTTCTTCCCCCCCTTTTTTTTTTACATCACTTGTAAGGTAAAAGCATGTCAGTGGTTAACTCCTGGAGAAATCCAATAGAAATTCAGAAATACTTTGCTGTTGGACAGATGGCTGAAAGGAAATGATTAATCTACTAACCTTGGATTTCGGAGATACGAATTCAAGTCCCTGCTTGCTGCAGATTTTCCATGTGACACTGATGCGTAAATATCCTAGAATATGGCCACTAGCCTTTCTGCTTGAGTTTGCAGACTGTAAAATAGCATCACCCTGTCTCTCAGGGCAAGGTGAGAAGAATGAAGGCACATGGACTCAGTTGGGTAATCCTGGTCCCTTTACAAGGGAGGCTACAGGCCCATGGCAGCAGGGTGAGCAGAAGATGACTGGGACTGTGTGGGGAACCGTGTGTGGGAGAGAAGGTAATGGCAAAGTATTTTGTTACAGCTCTTTGTTACAAACTGAGGCTGTTGGATGCTGTGGAGATGGGTACCACACCAGCGCCTGGCAAAAGCAAGGCTATTTTCAGGAAGCTAGAAGATAATTTGCAGCTGCTCATGCTGACACAGATTTTTCTACAGTTTCATGTCTTGAGGACACTTCTGTTCTGTATGGGCATAATTAGTGCCAGTGACCATCTCCCAAGGGAGTGTCTGAACTGGAATGCAGCCATCTTGAAGACACAATATCACGAGAAGGTTATCTGAAGAAAACAGGCACATCCTACTAATCCCCCTACCTGTTCTCTGTCTCTACCCCCATATCCCATATGCAACCTCTTTTATACAGACCCAAGTACTTATTAGTTCTTCAACTATTTGGAAGGACAGGCCTGTTATTTGCCAAAACCTCTCTCCTTCTTTGGAACTGTACATGTAATGTGAGACACACCATAGGCTAGGCTGGCTGTAAGAACCATGCCCATTCTTCCAACACCACCATACAATCCAAATGCACGAGTCCCACAAAAGTAGTCTTTGCATGTGGAGTGAACTTGTTAAACATGTATGATGGCCCCTCTAGTGACTAATCTACAGAGGAAAGTGGTTCATGTTGCTGCACATGCTACCTTCAGATAATCCTAAAAGGCAGAGACTAAGGCACACAAACCCAATGTTCTACATAATCCCTTGCATATCTTCCACAAAAGCACTTTCCCCTCCAAAACAGGGTGTCTCACCATCTTTTTGATGAAAAAATACATCATCAAAAGTATTTATTTAAGTGAATCCAGAAACCAAGACTCTGAGCTGCTGTCATTTGCAATTTCCTGAGCTGACTCCAGTTTTCTACACAATTCATCATTGGTTTCTTTGTGCTCTGCCTGCTCTACCCCTAAGAAACATTCAAAGACGTTGAGTACAGGCCTTAAAGTACACATGCCTGCATATGGCTGTCTCTAACATCCTGAGGCTGTATAGGTTGAATTCTCCAGGATTTGGAGCTTGGGTGAGGAATTGATCCAGCAGACAAGTCACGGGCAGCGACTGGGAGAGGTATTGCCAGGACTGAGTGTAAGGGTTGAAATGTTGGACAGAAAAATCACAAACATTCCCCAGCAACTGGGATCATGGTCCATCTCCAAGAAGGGCTACACATCTGGGAAGAAACTGCCTGCGGGTAATTGGGTTTGCTAGAGTTGCCTCTCTAATTAATAAGTGATTTGACTTGGAGATTGGAAATAATAGTTGAAATGATGGCGTAAGCAGAGGGGCATTGGGGCTGCTGCTACTGTACTGTTAAGAAAGGACTTTCTGCACAGTCTAATGACACTATATGGCAGTTTGAGGAATGTGAAGTTGTTTGCCCAGGAGACCAACAATGTGATAATATTGGCATATAACCTTCTAGTATTTGAGTAATTAGTTGCTTAGCTACTTTGGATAGGTCATTATTTTGCAAACTGGAAACATTTGCAAGTGGTGATATTTTCCCCGGTATGGTGAAAGAGCTAAACCTATTCTGGCAGTGTTCAACTCCTAGAAATATATATGCATAAATTGTTTCTAATGAGACCATCTGCCTTTTATAGCCCCTTTGGAACTAAATAGTACCCAAAGACCACTCTGTCTTTTAGATATCTGTGGTCAGAAAGGCTGCTCCTGGCAATAAAAGTATATATTTTTTTGCAGATAGAGAAGCTTTTTGATTTCTACATTTCAAGACGTGTGCTTGTGTGTGTCTGTGCACGCACCCATGATACTGCTTATATTTGTTAAAATTATTAGAAATCACCGGCCCAAATCTCTTAAGAGATAGCATCTGGTAACTCATCTGCTAAATTAGTATTTTCAAAGATAACAGAAAGTCCAATTTTTCACTTACAGGGCTGGGGGAGCTTTGCAACATTTCTTCACCATGTCAGTATCTTCCCGTATTTGCAAATGAATGGCATTATTTTAAAGGATTACACTCAATTTAAAATCACAGCTGAGTTGCTCAGACTCAGCATCTCACGTTGAAGCGCTGACATTTTGACTCTGGTATAAAAACGGTGCCATGTGCAGGGCGCTGAGTCCATCCAGTCACCCTGCGGATGGGGGACACCAAGGGGCTCAGCCCCTCCCAGGCTCCACACAACTGTCATCCTGGTGCCCGCATCAAGCCAAGGGAACAAGTTTCTTCTTTTACTTGTGTTCATAAGTGTACACCAATTACCACAAAAAGAATTCAATAACCTTCCTCCTTGCCTTCTCTTGGCTGGAGCTGACCAAGTGACAGCAGAATCATCAGCTGCTTTTCTTCACAGCTAGTTTTCAGTCAAATCCCCTTTCCAGTCCTTCTGTGGCACCACAGACCTTTAAAAAGCCTCCGCTCGATCTTTGTTTGTTGTTTTGCTCTGCGACCATGTGGATATATTGGCACCAGTCTGAGGCTTCCCAAAGTCATACTCCGTGTGGTTTCTCCCTGTGGTTTCTGTCTGAGGAGATGGCTCTACGGGCTGGATGTGTCTCAGGGGGACAGCAAACCCACGATGCAGTGTTACAAGCAGTACCAAGGGGTGCTAATGTCGGTGGAACAGGGCTGCGTGCGGCTGCGTCACCTGCATACGTGATAATACATGTTTTTGTCCTGTTGAGTGCCTTTGGGCTCTATTTGCCCCAGGGGAAGCCTCTCCCCGCTGGCCATGTAGCCCCACCGCCTCTGCCGCCATCCCTTTCCCGGCTCCCATCGTGGCTGCAGGCCCTGCTGGGTGCAGAGGAGCCTGGCGGGACCACCCTCCATTTGCTGCCCACCCAGCCAGGGGCAGGGGCAACAGGCCGGTTGTCATGGTAACTGGGCCTGTCGCTGGGTTTATGTCCCCCAGCAGCTCACAAGGCCTGGCCTCTGGCCCCAGCGATTGGGCACACTGGGTATACTGGGCACGCTGGGTATACTGGGCACGCTGGTGAGGGGGTGGTGTTCGCTCAGCCCAACATCTGGTGAAGGCGGAGGCACGCTGGGCCTACGCGAGGGAGGAGGCCCGGCAGCCATCGCCGGGGTGCCCGGCTGTTGAACTGGGAGATCACCCAGGGACTGCCAGTCTTGAGGCAGCTCTGCAAATCTCTCTCCCCCCCGGGGGAGGCCATTCCCCTCGGCCCCTTCAGAGCCCTCGGGCAGACAGGCAGCCTGGACAAGCCCACAGCTTGGCACATCTGCCTCGGAGGAGCCGGGGAGCGGGGCCCAACCTCTCTCCCATCCCGGGGAGAGCAGCAGCAAGGGCAAAAGGAGCCAGAAAACCTCATGCAGGCAGAGCCCCGGGCCCGTTTCTGGATTAGCTGAACTAAAAGCCGTCGGTGCCCCCGGGACGGCACACGGGAGGGATTTTTCAGGGCGTACCTGGTAGGTGACCAGCCCTGAGGCAGTCAGATGTTTCCATGATATTCTGTTTTGAATTAAATATTATCTGCCAGGTCATGTTAATTAACATTCCATCTGTCATAACACAGCAGGGTAGTAAGCTGGGGGGGGGGCGGGGAGGGGGATAAACACTTTCCTATTCACTACCTGCTGTTAATTAGCGGAGGAATTAAATAATAAAAAAATTTAAAAGGCTGTACTCTTTCTAAACATTGGTGAATCAGTGCTTTGCAGTAACTCAGCTGCTTTGGATAAGTCTGAGCTCTCAACTATAGCCAATATTAATCCATAATTTAAGTCAATGAACCTAGTTGTATATTCCCATCTTAATTACAGCTTGACAGTAGCCATGCTACGTACAGCTTGGGACAAATGCACACTTGGGAGGCTTAGGGTTGCAGTTTTTTTCAGTCATCATCTCTGCACCCCAGGAAAAAAAAATCTCTCCCTTTGAAACCTCACTTGCCCTATTTCCTCTCAGAGGAAAGTTTTTCTGGAAAGTTTGATAAAATTCCTTTGGTGTTTTTAGAGCTGTAGCGCTTTGAAATGTATCTGAACTTTCCTTTAGAGAACTTTTTCTTTCTTTTCCTTTTTTTCCTTTCTCAGCTCAAACACGCTCCACAATTGCTTGGCCTTGTTGTGTACCAGTCTGAGGTAGGTTAACTAGCATAATAAGAATACCAATGAGTTAGAGGCTTGCCCTATTTTTTTAAAATGCGGAGAAATTAATTTTCTCTTCTCGGGTCAGGTGTCCACTAATCACCACAGAACTTATTTTAACTTACTTCACAGATAAGTATTTGAGCGCACCACTGCAAGAGATAATACAACACGTGGGAGTTCCTATGAGGTAGATTGATCTCCACCAAGTGTGCCCACCACCACAGCCATGCCAGCTGTGAAAGAGCATTAGTGTGATCCTGCCTCACACAGGCACATTCACATCAAGTTAACCAGTTACAGTTAGCTTTGACGGCTGCTGAAGCTACTTGTTTTGCTCTTTGGCAGGGTTGTTTTTGTAGTTTTATCTAGCCAGCTTTACTGCTACATAAGCATTCACAGTAGAAGTGCTTTGGTACTACAGAGCAGCAGTAGTCCCTTACCTACAAAGCACCCTGATGCAGTGACTTAGCACTAAGAGGACAGCTCTGACAAAGAGCTTGGGCTCTGTTAATCTTTGTTCCTGAGATAATGGGTTTTTCAAGATATGGGGAGTGGGGAGAGCGTTTGCTTGTTTCTTGAATATAATGGCTGGACTTGGTTTCGGTATTGTTTCCAGCAAAACACACTTTAAAGAGGAACTTTGTCTTTTTCTCAAGGAGTTTGTTTGTTTGCAAATACAGAGTCTCTATCAGCAGGCCAGGTCTTCTGCAAATATGTGACTTAGTGTGGTTACAGCCATCCATACACAAAAGTTACCATCTGGTTTGTAAACCACAGCCCTGGGGATCAGAGGGGAAGTTCCCTTGCAGCTTTTGTAAGAGCTTCAAGACGCCTTTCTTTGGACTGAGCTACAGCTCTGAGCTGCAGTAACATCATTTCGTGTCTTTGTGCATTTCAGTAAAAGCCAGCAAAAGTTCACATCTTGGTCAAGAAAAGACAGCAGCCATTACATTAAATCAACATGAGCAAATTGCTTCTGTTGCATTGAGAATGGTGTGGCCAGCGTCACTGTTATGCACATGAATGAAATATTCAACCACAGGCAGGAAAAAGAGAAGTTCAAAAGAAAATGTAAGACATAGAGCAGGGTCCTCTCTCTCCCTTCTTGTACGGAAGTGGACAATCAAAGACAGGCAGCAGGTGAGGAGCAGGGATGAATCCGCGGGAAGTCCAAGAGCATGACGGGTTTAGTCTCTTTAACTGGAGTTATAATTTGCTCATGTGACAGGTCCCCTGGAGAAGGAGGGGGAAGTGACAAGACAAATGGCTCCATTCATTTTCATAGGTTTGGGCACTGAAGGGAGGAATCCAAATTTGCAGAGTAGTTGCTGTCTTGTGGCGTTTCACAGGGTAGGGGCATCAGCAGGAATTTTTACTCCTTACCATCTCCAACGAAGAGGCAGACTCACCAGAAAATACTGAGCAGAATGCAATATCAGAGGTAGACAAAGCAGTTACGATTTAGAACACCGGTGTTCTCTGTGCTGCCGTGTACCTTGTCTGTAATCAGTCTGAGAGTTTGAGATGGAAAGATATACAGGAACACCTTTGACTTAGCGGGCTGGTTCTGGACATACACTTCTGGCCATGCTTGTGACACAAGCTCACCGCTCCACCTATGAGCAAGCACTGCGCGCCTCCTGGCCAGTTCAGTCTCACACCAGGCAACTGAACACTCAAACAGGTGGATTTTGATCTTCAGACAGCGCAAACTCCTAAACCGCTGGCCTGTCTTCAACACCTCTTTTACAAAGACCCATGTTCCAGGCAGCAAGCGAAGGAAAGTGTTTTGACGCAGAGTGCATGTACAGTTCAGCTTTGGCTGTCGGACGATTGTGGCTATCTTAAACAATGCAATCACAGTCCCACTAGCAGCATTAATAGGAAAATGTTCTTGCAATCAGCTTTCTGAAGGTTACACTAGTAATTTTCCATCTTCTACACAGCCTTAGGTAAGCTGTGAGAAGGGGGGGTGTCCGCGTGTGCTGTGTGTATCTGAGCATGGGGACAGGGCTCTGCTTTACTTTTTCTTCGTCAAATGTCTACATTTGGACAGGGAGAATGTAAGCAGCAGTAACAATTTTCCTCTGGAGAAATTTATTTCTGGCATCATAATAAAGTCGGGAGGGAAGGTGTCTTCACCCCCCACCTGCCAGCACAGACAACACTCACAGATTACTAGAAATAGCAATCCCTCCAATAAGCCCTGCTGTTAAAATGTTACATAAAGCACAATGATTGGCGGGAGCCTCTCTTTGTCTTCCCCTTCTGCCTTTTCTTCTTGGTCTTCAGTTTCAGCTCTGTCGCCATAGGGCTGCTCCAGCCCTTTCTGATTTTATTTTATCCTCTTTGCACAAAGACTGTTTTCTTTTAGGACTTGTCCCTGTTCCCCGAACTATTTTTACCAGTTCCACCTCAGCCTCTTCCCGCTCTGACTCACTGCTGGGAATCCTCTCTTGGTTCATTCCTCCTTCCCTTGTCCCCACAGTGTCAATCCTCCTCTGCTTAGAGGTCAGAGCACGCTTCTCCTTCCCAGCTATAAAAAAAAGGAACATCTTGGAAATCCAATGCCCGGGGGCAGGTCAGTGGTTGCTCCTTCCAAAAGCAGAGCAAACAGGCTTCCCCGGCTTTCACAGGGCTTAGCCAAAGTTCCCATCACTGGTGAGGTATCTACACTGAAAGGGGAAGAATTGTCCTTAGCCTTTCTGCTTGGGCCCTCTGCATCGTCCTTCAGATGCTAGGCATCTGCCAAAGGGGACTGAGCACTGGGTGGGTCCCGGTGTGCAATTGACCCCCTGCGTGGTAAGAGACAGGTTCTCCCTGCAGCCGACCACCTTCAAAGGCAAAACTCCGTTTCTCACCCCTGCCTCCTGACATTGCTCACGCAAAGTGGTTCTCCTTGTCCTGTTAATAAATCTTTCAAAGGCAATAAATCTCCACTTCTTTTAATAATTCATTTTCATCCAACCAGATCTGACCAGGTGGGTGTTCAGGCTCTTGCTTTTCTCCTGGGACTTTGTGGATGGCAAGGAGCTGTAAACCGCACCAGTTAAAAATGCCCGTACTCACACACCTGCCCTCAGCCTCCCTCGCTGCCCGGGAGTCACCCTGTTGGTTCTGCCTGCCTGTCAGCAGAGGCGCTCCGTGAAGCTGTGTCTTTAAGAGCAGCATCCTTTCCCGGTGCCATGCCTTTGGGGTTGTGCTCTCCCTCCCCCAGACCTTAGATTCCCTCTCTGCAGGATGTCAGCTGTCCTCCTTGTCTCCTCCCTTCAGTGGGATGGCTTCCTCTGCTCTTACTGTGATAAGAGTTTGTTTTCTTCTCCAATATACCCTGGGCTACTGCCGCTCTCTGCATTTTTCTGCTTTGATACCTGCATTTATGTTCTGATTTCTCTCTCTCTCCTGGGGCCATACTGCTTTTCTTTTCTCACCCAAAGACGCTCTGCCGTAAAGACAGGTATAACTAATAGGACTGGGCTCCGTCAATGAAGCAGACTGCAATTCACCCTTTGCAGAGATCATACGGAATCGGGCGCAGGCAAGCAACATCAGGCTAAGATTTATGTGGGACTGTTTGTCTAAATGGGTTCCCTGCTTCCTTATTTCCATGGAGCGAGGAAGCTGCCGACATCTGCTCTGTGGCTGATACCGCCTCCAATTCCACCGTAGAAACTTTTCCCAAAAGACAGGAGCAGTTAATTTCCCAGGCTGGTGAGGTTTTTTGTATCAGGGGCTCCATTTCCACCAGGGAGATCGATAGGTGCAGGGTGTGAGTTTGTTCTGCAATTCCTGGCTGCTTGCAGCCTATGTGAGCTGCGGAAACCCTTTGCTCCAGGCAGCTTGTACGCCACTTGCTCTCCAAAGGGAAGGGGAGACACAGAGCCTGAGGTCAGCCCTCTCAGAGGCTGCCCATGGTGGGCACAAGGGCAGAGGAGCTCTTGCTTTGCTGAAGCACCACACATTTCAGCATTCCCCCGTCCTCTCTGGAAAGAAATCCCACCGCAACTGCCTTGCAGGTCTGATGTGAGATATGATGCTTCTCTTGCCTGAGCTGTGGCAGCTCTGCCTCCTACATGACGGCATGCAGCTACTGGAGAGCAGGCAGCAGGGCCACAGGGCAAGCTGCCCACCACCGGGCACTCCCTGGGGGCTGAAGGAAAACTCCAAACAGCCACAGACCCACGGAGACTCTTATACACCCAGGATTCAGATAGAGAGAAATTTGGTTTTATACCTAAAAGTCATGTGTTTCGCGGCTTTTGAAATGTGCACTAAAACTGTTGCGTGACACACGTGGCCCCCTGTCTGTCTGTGCAAGCGTCCTGGGGTTTTACTGTGCAGATACTCCTGCCTTCAGATGGAAGGGGACGTTGAAACTAATGAAAAATAGGCTGACTCTATACTAGCCCTGTAACAAAATAAATTGAGGGGAATGTGTTAACTTTTGTTTTATTTAACTTTGCCAACTTTCAAGTCAGCTCTCAAGCACCCAGAAGGTTTTAGAAAATGTTTAATCTAGCTCAGACAATTTCCTGAACTCCCTAACTGGACCACCCCATTTTCTGAAACACTGCCAAAAGGCCTTAGCTACTCACAGGCTGCGGCCGTGCTGCTCTTTCACAACTTCTTGCTGTCCTCTCACCCCCAACCCTCAAGCCGTTGTGTGTGCCTTAATATAGTCCAGAAAGAGGAACCTCCTAGACCTCACTGCCAGTGCCTGATGAAGCAAGCCCTGCCGATAGCCACCAACGTGCCTGGCGAAAAGCTGCCACGGCGTGCTTCAAGGCAAGAGCACACAGCCTGCCTGCGCTACCTTGCCTGCTCCGGGTGTGCCTTGCCCACCCTCCGGGCTCCCCCTGCCCATGAGGTGAGCCTCTGAGCTCTGTGTCTGTCCCTAGAGAGCACGGGGACACTCCCTGTTGTGGGTGTATGGAGGCAGTGGTGTAGTCTTTCTTCACCCTGGCTCACATGCCAGGTTTGCTGTCCTGATGCCCCTGATGCCCTGTCTTGTGTTCGGCACAAAGTGGCAGGGGCTGTATCTCAGGGTCACAGGACAGACACGATGGTGAGTGTCACCCCTCTCCTGCCGCCTTCCTCACCACTGCATGCTTGTCTATGCAGCTGCCCCAGGGCAGGGAGCATGCATGGCACACGAGGATTCTGTGCTGCTGCCAGATATGTCGAAGACACAGCTTTCAGGCCTTAAAAATGATGTATTTTTCCAGCAGAGCCAGAGCATAGGACAGTTTTAACAGTCTGCAGCTCACTGGGGTTTTAGTCAGTCTCCCACTACATGATGCTTGCTATTTGGGGGCTTATCACCATGTGATAAAAGTTTCCTCCTGAAACTTAGTTTCCTGCTCTTCTCATGTGCCTCCCTCTGTTGTCCACCCACGCCACCGGCTCCAAATAAGGGCAGCAAGCTCCCTAGAGCTCTCCACCACCTACTCATCACCCTGCTGTCCTTCCTCCCCTGCCTGCTTGCTCTGTCCCCTCTTGGTCACAGAGGAAGCAGGAGGACAAGAAAAACTGGCTGGTCTTTTCCAGGGATTTCTGGAGGGATTTGCTCTCTTTCTCTCCCCAGACCTGACTGGCCCATCTTTAAATTTTTTACTGGAAGAGATGTCATTCAGCCGCAAACTCAAATGAAATAAGAAGTCTGGGGGAAGAGGATAAAGGCAGCGGTAAGAAAAGCGACAAATTAAACTGCTAGGGTCATACATCTGTTTGCAGCTTCTTGCTGGCTAAAACTAGTAGAGCTCATCAGAAGCCATCCGAAACCCGTGGGGTCAGAGCTAGCCCGGCAGCACAGCCCTGCAGTGGGATGCTCAGTGGGATGCAGTGGGATCCCTGCAGTGGGATGCAGGAAGAGGGTTGGCATTCCTAGCTCCCTAGGCAAGGCTGGGGGGAGTGATGAAATCTTCAGGACGCAGGGCTTTCCTCCTCGCTCTCTGGGGAGGCAGCGCTGCTGCTGCAGGGGAGACACTGCCAGTAGGGAACAGCAATTTTCTCAAACTTTTGCCAGGGGCAAGGGCTTTCCTGGGAGCAGAGCCATCTGGGACTGGCAGGGCTGGGTTTCACCTACTCTGTACTCACCTACATGCTGCTCTTAGGAGGTTAAACCTCCTCCTTCCACATGCTGGAAGTTACTGCTCCAAGTGTGATGGTACACAGGGTCTTCCACAGTTTCAGTCAAGGAGTTATTGCTCAGATATAATTTCCCTGTCCTTCACAGAATTATTGCAGGAGGGAGAGGATTAGTAGGTATGCAAATCACAGCGGGTGTGGGAGGGAGGGAGAGCTATACTAAAAAATTAATAAATGCCACGGTGGTTTTGCTGTTCAAGCTCTCTGGTGCCTTTTTAGGAAAATAATTTGTTTGCAGGGTGACTGCGGGTCTGATGGGAAGAGGGAGCCAACCTTCCCTCTCCTGGCTCCTGCGCTGGGTCAGGTAACAGCGCAGCTGGGGCACAGCTGGGGCTAGGGACAAGGAGCCAGCACACCCTTGAGCACACACGCACATACACACCCCCTCATCAGATGCTCAGGGATGAGGACAGAAGAAGGTAGATGCTGGCAGCAGCCCAGCAAAGGCTCCCTGTAAAGCCAGCATCTAAGTGAGTGAGAGAAGGCACTCCCCAGTGTCTTCATCCCTGCTGGGACTGATTGTGGTACCTGACACTCTGGGTTGCATTGAGAGCTCATGCCATCCTGCAGCCTCACCACAGGCCTGCTTCCTCTCCTCTGGTTGTCATCTGTTGGTGGCCAGCTAAATCCTTCATTCACCCTGGGTACCTCCCCAGTCACCCTGTCCCAGCTCCTTGCCCAGGTCTGATTTAAAGGGGAGTCAGCACATCTGCACCCCCACCTCGCCTAACTGGAGAGAGTACGCACTGCTGCAGGGGGCTAATGGCAAGCTAGAGTGATTTGGATAAGCCCCTTAGTGCCCGATCTGAATTTCTAAATAAATCTGCTTTAAATTACATTGATTTATGATTCACATATTTTTATGTGATCAGTCAGCGGTGCTGCAAAACCTTCAGGCACTTAAGGTGTTTCTAATCTCCCCATCCTGTCGGATGGAGGCACCACTTTAAAAAAGGCTTGGGTTTAACCCCTGAATCCACCAGCCACTCGGCCAGACTGTCAGACCAGCCTGAAGCCTGTCTCCCATCCTCTTACGGGGGCCGTCTCTTTTCCTGGTTCTTGTACATCACGGTGGCCCGGTGTGATCGTTGTGTAGATTACCCAGCATCTCTGGGGTCCCCTGCTGTCACTCCAGGACACTTGACGGGAAACTGGGGTGAGGATATTTTGGACACTGGCTGTGACAGTACACATCTCTAGGAGCTTACATTTTAACATTTGTACCAGGAAATCAGCTTTTTCAGTGTCACAGGGTTAGACAAATACCTGATAAAGAAATAAACCTGTCAAATAAATTTACTTTACGAAAAGACTGAGCCCTGCAGAAGTCTCTGTTGTGTATTTTAAAAAAAAATGCCTTACGCTTTCACAAACAGACTGCTTGGGATACCACATTCCTTCATGCTCAGGAGCCGCCAGCAGCAGGAGAGAGACCGTCCTTGGGGCTGTTTTGCTGCGATTCAGCACCAGCTGCCGTACAGACCCACTCCTCCTCTTCCTCCTCCTCCTCCTCCAGCGCCAGCTGGGCAAGGAACAGGGCTGGCTCACCTTGCCCTGGCCTCCAAAGCCACACCGAGGGCCCCACCGAGCATTACCACAGGTGAAGTTAAGCCAAAGGCTGTGCGGGAAAGACTGTAACGTTGTTAGGAACTTTGCCGGATGTTTGAAGCCCTGGCAAGTCAAACGCGGGCTGAGCACAAGGCTGCATCTCCCAGGTGACATGTAGCTGTAGAAATAAAGCCGGGAAGGGGCTTTCTGGATTTCTCCAGCCCACGCCACCCCAGCCACAGCTCCTGCTGCACTCATGAAATAGCTCAAGCCGGAACGCTGGGGTAGCAGTGGGTTGCTTTCCTCCTGACAGCACTTGTTTACTATTAAATAACCTTGAAGACAGAGACGCTGCTTTGTGTCCACAGAGCCCTGAGCTGGTCTGAGCCACTGGTTTCTCCAGAATAACACGCCCTCCCTTCCCTAATGTTTCCCAACAGCGAGAGCTGGTGCTTGCCGCTATCCAGGGCATTGGCTCCCAGGGTAGCAAGGTACCTTTCTGCTGCAGTGTATTTGCATCTCTTTGTTGACTTTGCTAATCAAGCTCACTCCAGAGCCTTTGAAAAGAGTGGCAATCAAAGGCACACCGCTCTTGCTCTTCGGGCATGACAGCCATTTCAGGAGAGGTAACCCTTTGGGGACCAGGCACTTTTGGTCACTAGACCATTAAGGGCTGCCTGGGGAGCTGGTGGATGGGCTAAGCATCCAGGCTCCAGAGGAGGCGTAAGCTCAACCATCTTTCTGAGCCAAGGTAATGCCACACTGCCACCAAAAGGGCAACACTTGGTTGCCTGTCCCTGACCCCTTGCCCTGCTCCCACAGCCAGGCAGCACTGCCCCCTCCCCTTGCAGGGGGTGCTCTCCCACGCTGTACCCCCCCCAACCTGAGGATCTCCTGGCTCTGGCTTCAGCTGAGTTAGTGACTACAACCAGCTTATAGGGATCCCAGCCGGGACCACCCTATCCAGTAGCGGCAATCCCTGAGATGGACCCTTCTCTGTCACACGGTTATCACAGACTGCTGAGCTGGCCCCACAGTGAGGCACCCCAAATCCCCAGATACTCGCAGCAGCCAGCAGGTAGCACAGGTAGGGTCCCCGGGCTGGGGAAGTCAGCCAGGGCAGCCAGGCAGCTACAAAGCCACCGGCGTGACATGGAGCTAAGGTACAAAAGGATGAACTCCTCACTCTGTGCCTTCTCCTCCTGTCCAACGCTTTCCTTTGCATGGAAACCCAGAGCAGAGCCCAGTTTAACTCTGTCCATGGGTTTGCCCAATTCAGAAAGGGGATATTTTTGTGTAGATGGGCATATCACAAAGATACTCAAAACTGGTGTTTCCCCCTTTCCACCCTAAGATGCCATGGTGGGGGGAGATAAGATATCCTGCTTCAAATCATTTGTTTCAGTTCCCTCGGCGCTTTACGCTACAGATTTCAGCGACACAGCAAGGGAGCCCAAGCCTGGCCCCACCGAGCGGTCAGACACCAAACGCCCATTAGATTCCTGTGGTGGTGGAGGAACTTCTCCTTAGCCAGCACCCGCAGACCACTGACCTAACATGTGGCAGTCGCAGCCCAGGTCTCACCGGTCCCAGCGCTGGGCTCTGTCATTAACAGCGGCGGTTTCAGAGCAGCCAGGCCAGGCTGTTAGAGAAGAGTCCCTTTGGTGCATCTTGGCTCCAGCGCTAAATTTGCATACTGTATTTGCCAAGGGTTATTAGTGTTGATCAGCTGTTAAATAATCTGCCCTTTTCATTTCAGGAGGCCTGTCAGGACTTGCCTTCGCATAGGCTTTACTTAAATAGGAGTTTTATGGCATATTGGAAAAGGGGGTTCATTAGAGAGCCTTTTCTTTGAAATTTCGACAGCTACAAACACTAAGCACTGTCTCTGACATGACTATCGAATGCCACATGTGTTGCCTAACCCTCTACATCCTCAACGTGCGAAAACGGCTGCAGCCACGGAGCAGAGGAAATCGGGCTAGGGCCCCGACGACCCCCTCGTTGTGCCCGGCAAGGACCTGAGAGAGGAGATGAAGATCAGGACAGATCCCACATCAAAAAATGTAATTATCCCCTGGTAGAGAAGGGCACTGGGAAGTTGCTGTGTGCAGGTTTTAAAACCAGCCTCATCCTGCTCTGCACCTGCAGGGATATAGACTTTTAGGGTGATTTACGGCTGTATTTCACCATCTCCAGCTTCAGCCGTGTCTCTTCAGGGCCACACACCCTTTGCAATTAGCCAGCAATAGGAGCTCCTGAGCTTGGAGGGGCTTGGACCACGGGCCGGCGGTTCAAAAAGGGTGGCTTGTGACTCATAAGGAAGCAGCAGGATGAGGTAAGAACTGCATTTGGCCTCATGGTTAGGCAACACCGTCAAAGGCCTTTGGAAAGTCAAGCCAGAAAAAAAAATAACTAGAGGACTGAGGGGAACTTTGCAATAACCAGCTGGTTCCCACACGTGTAATTATGCCCAATACCCTATAAATTGCTAAAAGAGCCAGAAAGGAATGAAAAAATACGGATGCAGCAGGGAGCTAGAGAGGGTTTTGATATGCATACTGACTAGCCTAGAATAGCCCGATAGAAAAACGTTGTCCTGCTTTGTGGGCAAAGGACCATCACCGTTACCAGCAAGTGAACTAAAATACCTGTCTGCAGGACATCAGCAGGTGTCAAGGTGGTACCTGCAGGGAGTACTTGCCAGCAGATACAAGGGAGAGCAGGGAGGCCTGCGGAGATGTGATGGCCTCATTTTTCCCAGCCATGCCAGAGAACTGGATATCCCAATGGATACAAGAGGACAGCAGCAGGTACCACACTGGGCACACTTTTTCCTTCACCACTCCTCTAAGGAGAAAGAAACAAAAGCACTTATGAAAACCAAACAATTTGACTGTAACAAACCATAAAACATGGAATCAACCGTCCGGCCCTTGCTCACCTCGCTGGTGCAGCAAGTGACTTGGCGGTGCCTTCCTGGTACTGCCAGCGTTAATGGTCAGCAGTTAGAATTGATTAATTGATTTGTACATTAAATGGGTATTCCTGCTCAATTATTGGCAGGTTTGTTAATGGATTACTCTTTAAACGATTCTGATATTTTAAATTACATACTATTTTATAGGTGCACATTTACTTTTAAAAAAAAAGAGCACCCCTTGCATCTATTAGCATACTAAAGAGAAAATAAAACATCCAGGATGATATAATGCACAATGTGGCATTACTCTGGGTGCTTCCTAAGCTAGGGAAATCTTATTTGTTTAGTAATAAGTTGGTCATGAATATGCAAATCTGCATCAGTGCAGTACCTCACTGCTGTCACTATTAATGAGTTGCAAATTAATGTGACAACAAAAGGAAAATCTATTTAGTAGAACTGTGGTTCGTACCTGGCTCAAGAGAGCAACTGTCTATAGCCACATCGGTCTGCCGGAGCTAAATGTGCGCATGGTGTGGACAAGGTTTCTTTCAGGGCTGGCAAACCAGAAATAAGCAACCCACTGCCTGCACCCCCAAGGGCAGAAGGCAGCGTTGCTCCTAATGATCCATCACACTTAACTTGCAGTAAAAATACAATTTCTTCACCCAGCAATCACGATGAACCCATGCATAGCACACTAACGGGTGAAATGCAGAACAGGCGAGATTGATGTAAATAGGAAGACAGTGTGGACATCTAGACACAGTACTTAAAGAGAACTTCATCTTCTTCAGATCTCTTTGGGGATTTTTTTTTTCCCCTGACAATGCTACAGTCTCACAAAGTGAAACTTGTTGGATTCCATTTCTTCTCCGGCCCCTCCTTCTAGCAGAAATGCAATGGTGAATAAGCACATTTGAGAAGACCTAATCTATGTCTTCACAACTGTGGCATTCAACTCCTCTGTCTTGCATAGTGGCACCAAGCCCTCTCCTGCCAATACTGAACTTAAAGTATGATGTTCTGCAAACAATTTTAAACAGATACGATACTTTTTTTTTTTTCAGTTAGATTTCATCTGTACAAGTTTAAAGTGGCAACGTGTGCCTTTTTCCTGTATGAACCAAAGAAATGATGCTGAATGTTTACTAGCAGCCCCACAGAGCCTGGGAATGGCAGCTGGCTGGATTTACCACTCCCTGACACCTTGTTCATATTAATGCACGAATGATGGGTCTCATCTATAGTTTTGTTATTTAGCACAGAAATGAAGGGAGGAGTCAGCTTCAAACTCTTTGATTCATGGAGTGAGCTTGGCCCCAGGGAGCAGTTCTTAAGACAATTTCCATTCTGTTCCTTCAGCCCCACAAACTAGAAGCTGGATCAGTCTTCCAGCAGGCATCTCCACGCTGCCTTTAGCAGATTTCTCCCGCAAGAGCACAAACAAGGAGCAAACGCCTCTGGCCCTTGTTTGCCACTCACTCTATCAGTGTCTTTGGCATAAATCTCCAGCTAGGCCACCAGAGCAAAACAGAAGAGCGGAGAAGAGTGTCTGGGGAGGAGCAATAACCCAAATAGGAAAAACCCAAGGCCGACCCACTATGTAGAACCCAGTCCTCTTGGGCAAGGCAAGGAGGTGGAGTTCAATATTTTGCAATCCTCAGCAGCATCACTTATCTTGGGGAAAAACCACCCAGCACTGCCTGTGCTGTGGCTTACCCCCAACCCCAGGCGGGTATTCCCTGGGATTTCCCAGCCAGCAGCAATAAAAAATTTGACAAAGGAAACTCCCTTCAGTAAGACTTACCTGCTTCCTCTAGCTGGAGATGGGGCCTATTGCACCAGTGGTTCCCCGAGGCAGCACAACCTCCCAGCCAAGCAAAGCCGAATGATAAGCAGTGGAAATTCAAGGAAACACCTTGGCATGGGCCCCAACAGCATCAACGCTGCACTTTCACCTTGCAGAAGGCAGGACATGGGATCGGCAGGGTTTTACCATCCCCAAAGGCTGCGTTTCTGTTTCCTTCTTTTTTATTAACCTGGAGCGATGCCAGCAGCGTGAAGCCAGCATCTTTGGCCCAAGGAAGATGCACAGGAAAGCGCTTTAAAGGAGAGCAGCGTCAGTCCAGAAGTTGAAATGCTGACCCGTCGAGCCCCCTTCCCAGCCCTGCCCTGCCG
>VZRU01017839.1:13107-32082 GCA_013398155.1 Pedionomus torquatus | reverse complement strand
ATCGGGGAAATCCCATTTTCACCCACCCTGGTTTTCTGCAAGCAGAGCTAAAGCCAGGCGCCAGGTTCCAATAACGAGCCCAGCGCAGTGGGAAGCCACGTGAATTTAACACAATTCATCTTGCAGTCAAATATACCACGGTCGAGAGCCTAGGCCAGACTCAGCTCTACGCCGTCCTGCGGCCTTGAAACAATGACTGCTCCATCACTCAACCAAAAATTTAGGATGGTGCAAGTCTTCCTCCATTTGTGTCAAATGCAAAAGAAAAAAAAAAAAACAAACAACAAGCCCCAAACACATTTCTAAGTGATGCTGCATGTATTAAAATAGCCCCCGCGTTCCCAGATTAGTGGCAAGCCATTAATTTTGCATTTGCTCCTCTCGAAGGCTGAGCGACATCCTCACAAAGCGGGATGGAGGTGTGGAGGGGGCGAGCGCTGGCTCTGCCATAACAAGAGAATAAAACAACCGCTGGGTGCGATGCATTTATTCTCCCCGTTTCAAAATCTACCAGAAAGCCCGCAATAATCCGTGCTCTGGGTATACCTGACCCGAGAGCTGGTATCCAGGATACAGCATGAAGCTGCTCTTTTAGCAGGCCCTCACTAACCAGGCTAAAGTGGGGAGCTAATGAGCTGCCCGTCCCAGGCACCAGAGCATCCCCATCATCTGCGGCTGGGACAGAGCACTCCATCACCTACACCTGATGCACCCACCAGTTTAACCTGAGATCCCCACAGTCCCACCTCTCACCCAACCCAGGGCTTAATGTTCCTGCTAACGAGCACCAAGGCCAAAAATCGGTCCAGAACAGATGCTCTTTACCCTGCACTCGGCTCAAGCCCGTAAGAAAGGGCTGTGCAAAATTATACCCCAGAGGGATGAATTTTCCTTCAAAACCAGACCACCCCGCCAGGCAAATTAGCAGATGGATATAGGTAGCAGAAGCAGCTGCCGTATTCAGTTCCACTTTTAGCTTGCAGTTACCATTTAAAATAGATTCTGCAACTCAAAATAAAAGACCTTTTTGTCTATTTTTGTAAAAAGGAAAGGATCGTCCTAGGGTGGAATACCTACTCCTGGACGAAAAGGCTAATTTTGTCGGGCAATTCTGTGTTAAGAGGCTATAAGAAGAATGTCATTAACCACAAAATGTAACCATAAAGACCATAAAACTCTACATTGTTAATTAATTAAATGCCTCATTAACTTTTTTTAACATGATTTATTCAATTTACAAAAAAATTAGCCGTCACTGCCGAATATAGGAACATGTGGGGCCACAAACACACTTTTGGTTTCATAAGCATCTCTTGCTAACGTTAGGGAAAGGCTGTGAAAGTGCCACGGGGCAATTTAATGCCTGTTCAGGTGCTCTATTTAAACCAGCAATCTGAAAATCACTGGCAGTTAATGCAAAGAAGAGTCAAGCTAGCAGGCAACAGCCACGATCTGTGCCACCACCGCTTCTGCTGCCTGCAGTTTGTTACCACCCCGACTGCAAACCGCCAACGTTAAAAGGTGCAGGCAAACATGCACGCTCCATCCTCATCTGCAACAAGGTGCCCTTCCCTTTCGTCTCTCCCACCCTGCAGCAGCTCTTACCCCTTTTCCAAGGGAAGGGGTCAGCATCCCCCAGGCCCTGGGCACACATGCTGCCACCAAGAAGCACCACTCCTTTCCACTCAACCCTGAAACACGGCCCTTGGGTGAGCTGAGACGTAACACCTCCCTGCAGTACCCTGCCAAACCCCAGAAGTGATGCTTGTCCCCTGGCAGGGTGCGGGAACCCCAGGGGAGGCTGCGCAAGGGCAGGACGATGCTGAGGAGCTCCTGTGCCACCAGGGACCCAGGGTCAAACTCTCGTGTGAGGCATCCCCGGGGCAAACCCCCCGCCCCTGCCTGGATAACCTCTGTCTTCACGAGTGTTTAACTGCCCTGGAAACAAACATCATCTTTCCCCAACTCCTACCATACATTCCTCTAATAGCACTGCCTTCCCAGGCAGGATTTAATCCCAAATTCACCAGAGAGCTTTCCAAATCCAGACACACACCAAAAAAGCAACAAGCAGCACAAAGACAGCCAGTGTTTCCTCTCCCATCAAATTCATTACGCAAGCCTTTTGTAATTTTTTTTCCCCCAAAGACTTTACGCTCCCTATAATTCCCCCTTCGCAAAAAGTAAATTACAGTTTTAAGACTAATATTATCTCAAGTCATTTGTTTCAAATGGGGTAAACAGAATGGATTTAAGAGCGCCCATACCCTGGGACGGGTTGCTAACATCCTGATGAAGCACACGGCCTGCCACCGATACCAGGCAAAGAAAAGGCAAAGCTTCGCACCAGCTTTAGCGGGATTTCGCTCAGACCATATGGATTTTGAGAGCTGAAGACCATTTGCCGCACTGTCTTTAAGCAGCCTTGCTGGTTGCGGTCCTGCAATTTATCTGGCCAGACACAAGCCACATTTGTCCTTCGACACTTCACTCTCACATCAGCTTTTACAGGTAAAATCTCAACAGTGTGTGTGTGTGTGTCCCTCCCCGCAACAACCTGGGACACATCCATGCAATTCAGAGTGGGACGAAGCAGCATGCCAGCTCTCCATGGGTCCAGGAGCGATATATACAGCTTGCCAGCATCTTTGCATGGCAAAGCAGCCTGCCCTGCCTCTGGGTTTGGGGTGGGATCTCTGCAGAGCCACAGGGTGTCCGCAGACTCACCCGGCCTCTGGGCAGAGGCAGAGCTGCTGGTGCTGCTCTGTCCCACACAGCATCCCTCCCACCATCAGGGCTCGCCAGCATCCCACACCACCAGCCACTTCCAGCTCCCAGTCCTGCACCAGCACCTGGCAGCCCTTCGCAAGCCGTGGCCCCAGCTGCGCAGGCTCATTCACCTCCTCTGCCAAGGGGCTGGCAAGGGACCATGGGGCTTCCCTGCTGCCACCACAGCAGCGATGAGAAGCCCCCTACGTGTTCATGAGCATCCAGCGCTCCCACTTCAGCACGAGCCTCTGGCCACCACGCTGCAGCCATCAAAACAAACAAAAGACACGGGCAGCAGCCACAGGTCACAAGCCAGCGAATTACCTTGAACCATCAAGATACATTTTTTCTTTTCTTAAACAGAGGAACTTTTAACTTCTTGACCACTCCAATTTTTCTGGAGGCAGAGGGAATTCAGCTTTCTAGTAACTGCAATAGTCTGGCCCCTAGCAAGAAAAACAACACAGCTACAGAGCTTCCACAGCTGACCGAACTATCACAGCTCACCACAGGCCAAATGAAGCCCCAGCGTGGCGGCGTGGCCACCCACGGCTCCAGTCCTTGAAAAACACCGCCAATGCTGGACCCTGGCAGCAGCTCGGGCACAAGGACCAGGCTCTCTTCCTGTCCCGCTTGGCTCTCCCACCCCACTTTCCACCAACGGGACCTCAACACTAGCTGACGCATCAAATTAAACCATCAGACGATTTAACCCTATTAAAAACGTGGCGTTCGCTTGAACTTTTGGGTGAATTCAAGTCAGAAAATCCCCTATCAGCCAACTGTCGGAACATCAGGTTACCCCAGGGCCATGGGGCCCCAACCCTGGCGCCCAGGCAATCCTGGGTTTTCTGCAACCAGTCCTGTAAGGGTCAACGCTGCAGAGAGCTCTGCAGAGCCCCTGCTTGAGCAAGACCTCAGCCCATCACTAAGTTTCAGGGCTGCTCCCATTGAGAGCACACCGGGCACAGAGAGCAGAGTGCCCAAGCATCCTAGGGCAGCCTGCTACACATGAGCGGTGCTTGCCCCAACAGACTCCACACAAGAGGAAAGGACACACCAACAGCTTGGGGCACGTGGTACCACACATTTTGATCCTAGACGCACAGGAAATCTTAGGTCCGTAGGAAATTAAATCATTTAAATGATGAAGATTACCATAGCAACGTTGTAACAACCACTTCTCCTCCTCCTAGCTAGCGCTGAAGTGCCCCAGGTTAGAAGAAGCCTTTGTCTAGGGTAAACAAAACCTTTGCAACAAACCCTGCCTTCCAGAGCTGGAGAAGCCCTCTTTCCATATGATGCTCTCCAGCTGTACAAAGGGCATTTCAAGGTTTCTACAAACCCCTGAGGCTGGGCAGGCTCCACCTGGACCCATGCTGATGCCACCTTCCATCCTGAGGTTTAAGCCCAACTCTCGAGGTCCAAGCAGTCCTCCCAGCTCCAAGGTGAGCCCTGTAGCCACATCAAAGGCAGCCATCGCTCAGTGCAATGAAACACCTTAAGATCTGAAGATGAGCAACAATGATGCTCATAGACCTACATGCCCATATTTCCCCAATAAAAGCATGCTTCAAAACAGCAGAGCTGGGAAATTCATCGGTTTCTGATTTTTGTAGCAACAGGGAGGCCGTTTCACGAGACAACATTGTTCCAGCTACGTCGAGCAGCTCCAGACTCTGAGCATAAAAGCATGCAGAGTGCTCCTACGATGCATCTGATCACGCAAGAGGACACTCCAAGCACTACATCCTGTGTCACATACCAGATACTCCTTGGAGAAAAGAACAAAAAATAAAACCCTTCTCCCTAACTACACGCTCGTCACAAAATAACAAAAGCAAAAATCGTACAGCTCGTTAAAGAACACCATAAAGACGACTCTTTTTTTTTTAAAAAAGCCAAACATTCATTCTGTTTGCAGATGGCTTATACTGAAATGGAAGCCAGGGTTACCAATAAAACTCTACCCTTTGTTCATTCCCACAGGATGCTGCGTGCCCTGCGTCCCAGCCAGCTGGGAGGGGGGGGACCCATTCCCGCAGCGACCGGCACCCCAGAGACGAAAACACAGAAGGAGACAGGAGGGAACCCTGCAAATTTCATTAAAAAAACTCCATCTATAAAACTGGAAAGAGGGTTTTAACTTTTGGAATAAAAATCTAACAGCGTCCGGCAGGGGGGGGAGGGACCCTCACCTCGTAGCCCAGGCGGGCTGCCCGCTGCAGCAGCGTTTCCCCCGCGTTCTTATTGACGATGAGCCTGCGCGCTTCGGGTGGCATGGGCCGGCTGGGGGTGGTCTCCTGAGGGGGGCTTGCCACCGGCAGCTGGGGGGGCTGCGAGATGGGGAGCGAGGCAGGGGTCTGCTGCAGGCGATCATACAGCTTCTGCTCGTAGGGCTTGGCTGGCGAGGAGTCGCCGTCTGAAGTAGGCTCTGGTCGCTTCCTGACCTTCCTCGTTACCGTGACCTGTCAAAACCATTGATAACGGGGTTTGTTGGTGTTTTTTTTAATGCTCATTTTCACAATACAGCGATGGGATTACGCTTTGCCAGCAAAGAATCACACTTTTCTACTCGCGCTTAATTCTTTAAGAAAGGCCTGCCACAGCTTTTAAATGCAAGACGCCTCACCCCCTGCACTAGTGCCTTTAACTCGGGTTAGGAAAAGCAAAGACAGAATGTGCAAAGCATCCACAGACGAATTTGAATGCAATCCCCGCTACCCGGCATGCATGACAGCGCATTGGTTTTAAGCAGGCTGGCTCTGCCTTCCAAGCGGCTGGTGGACAATTAAGTCTAAATAAAGATACCTTATCTTCAGCATTTTCGATATCTGTGGTGTCATCCCCTGTCAGAGATGACCTCCTTCTCCTCTCCTGCAGTGCCAAGTGTTTTGTTTTACACTGACGTTTCCCTGATGGCTTCTCACACTCGCTGTATTTCTGCAGCAGAGATGCATGTTGGAAATCCTCCTCTTCGTCTGTGTACAGCCCATCTGTCTTCCGGCTTTCTTTAATTTTCTGCTGTTTGGCAGCCAACCTCGAGGCTGGAGTACAGCTTGGCTGAGCCTGCCTTTTGCTGTTTGCATTGCTGGATGAAAGGCTCTTCATGTGCGGAGACACTGGGAATACGGGCAAGCCTAAATGGGAAGGAAAGGCATTACACATTGCATGGTGCGTTAAAAGGAAAACACATTGCTAGCACTTAACACAAGCTCCTCGACTGCTTAAGAGATCTACCAATTACATTTTCAAATCATTAATATTTTAAGCGTTCCACATTCAAATTGTAAATAGCGTCCTGCCAGTTAGCGTTACCTTAGCAGCTATAACGCCCTGATAAAAATCCCTAAATGCAATGCCCTGTGCCGGCTGCCGGGGCACGGCGAAGGCTGTACGATGCCCCGTCGCCACCAGCAGAGCGGGAAGCCACCACCACCGCACCCATCTCGCTGGGGGCTAAGGGGCTGGAAAAAAAACTCGCCTCCTTACCTGGAACTGTTTTATCTGAAGGGGAACCAACTCCTCCGGCAGCCTGGGCCCGGCCGGGCTTGCCTGCAGGGGGCAAGGTCGGGTCGCAGGGCAGATACATGGATGGCAGAGTGAGGAGGGGAAAGCAAGAGAGGTGGGGGGGCATGGATGATGTCCCCCGGGACAGCACCGGNCAGCACCGGGGGGGAATGTTGAGCTTAGCCCCAAGACGGCAATGAGAAGGGGAACATCTCCTTGGCAGCATTTTGACTTGAAAAGCAAAGCGAGAGAGGAAAGGCTACTCAAAGAGCCGTCCCTGCAGAAGCCCCGTGCAAACTCTTTATCAGATAGAGCAGGGATTTTGCTGGAAAAGCAGTTGGCTGTATTTTCCAGAGGACTCCGTCCAGAAACAAGTCTTTGTGCGAGAACTAAAGCCCTGGGACATTGGGGATCTCAGGGCAGCGCTTGGCCACCGGCAGCAGGATACTGGCGGGGGCGGGGTTTCTCNAGCGCTTGGCCACCGGCAGCAGGATACTGGCGGGGCCCGGTTTTCTCTGGGGGCTGGCTCGAACAAGCTGGATCCCACAATCTGGGCCACATGCAAAAAGCATGGTTTCTTTTTTTTTTTTTTTTTAAACTCGATAGTGCAAGCCGGTTTACAACAAAACAAGGACATGAAAGTTGACTTTTTATAGTCTGAATTTCCCCTGGGAAGAGAATTGAGGTGACCTCAGAACCAACTCTTCTGCAGAAAAATTAACGGCGGCTGGAAAGGAAGGGACACTTCAGCCAAACAATACCACACCACCGAGGGAAGGTGCGGAAAAAACCGTGAGCACTTGAAAGAGGCTCCTTTGCTCCGAGAAGTCTCTGAAGTGATGCTACTTTCAGAAGAGAAGAGATGGCAGGAGCAAATAAGGCAGCCGCTCAGAGAATACAGACCTTTATTTAAAGAGATTCAATGCGGAGCCAGTTGGTAAAAAAGAAAATAAAATCTAGAATCCTCTTGGTGGGCAACTTCACACTTTTGTCTTCCTTTAAATAGATCTGTGAAAGCATCTTGCAGAAGGCTTTCTAGATTAAAGATGAAAACAGAAATCCCTCAGTTCTTTCGAGCCGCTTTCTAGAAAAAGATGCGTACTGCGGCTTGCCAAGCAGATGTCAGGGAATTTACGGGACACAAGACGTGCAGATTGTTCAGCAAAAATCCAGTAAGTTTTTTAGGCTTCACATTCCTGAAGGCAAGCGCCTAGTTGTAGGCTGAGCCTACGGATGCAAGGCTCTTTCCAACTCCGCAGACAGCAGAGGAGTAAAGCAAGAAGTGTTTAATTCTCCTGATCCCTAACCTAACTAACCTAATTGGAGTAGCACGCGAAAAGCCCAATTCCAATACAGAAGTATCATCATTATCTACTTAATCACTTATGAAAAAAATTTTGAAGATGGAAAGCAGCAGCGATGAGGTCTGGTGAGAGCAAAGGGAAGTGAGAAACTGCTGCATGGAGAACAAAGTATAATAGAAAGAAAGAAACCTCACAGGTCTAGAGAAGGGCAGAAATACTGAAAGAACGGCGGGAAAAAAAAAACAAAAACACAGGAAGAGAAGCCTATCTCAAATAACTGCAGGCTTTCCCACACAGGGATGCCAAGGCATTAAAAGCAGAAGTTTAATCACCACAAAAAACGCATACTCCAGCCTGGAAGCTCCACGTAAACTCTGTGCTCGGCTCTGACCTTCCACAGTGGTGACAGCAGGCACCAGGCTAAACGTGTGCCGCAGCTAAGGGATGGAGAGTAGCAACACTATGCCCAGGAGCTTCAGGATCAATAACGTTGCAAGAGGCCAGCGCTATCCAGAAAAAGCCAAGCATCAGCTTAGGAAATGCTGATGGCATTCACAAGGGCAGAAAAAAAACAAAACAAAACAAAAAAAAACCAGACAAGCAATTAATCCTGGAATCCCACCCCTTCACTACATACGTGAAGGGGGAAGAAAAACAAGAGTGAGCAGAAATAACCCCAAATATCCATGGGGAAAAAAAAACCAACAAACTAAACCAAAACCCCCAAAAACCCCAAGGCCTCCAACTGATGTGGGTTGTGGCGAGTCTGACTCAGAGCAGAACGGGCCTCCTTTCCCGCAGGAGTGAGCTGCAGAGAGGTCCACATGGAAAAGCAGTTGCTGCCGCGTCACCTGAACGCTCCCTTGTTCGGCTCCCACCCTGGCAGCTGCCTCCTCCTGCCTGCCAAGCCAGCAGCCGCCACGCTGCCTGCTGCCCGGAGCGGCTACGAGGAGCAGGCAGCGGCTTTCCCGGTGGGAGAGATCCTGCCGGCTCCTCTCCTTGGGGCTTTCATTTCCACCCTGCCAAGGTTTTCTTCTCTCTGCAATAACCTCCCAGTGCTGTGGCTCCTCGAGGGGACCATCAGAAGAGCTGGCTACCGCACCACCAGCAGCACTGGGAGATTACTGCTCAGCCGGGATCCCAGCAGAGACTGTGGCTCCCACATCGGCCACAGGTCCAGGCTTGCGGTACCATCAGAAACTGCCCTGAGGTTGCTGGCATCACCACCATCATGGACCTGGTGTGCCCCAGAGAGCCAGCACAACGTCACTTCACGAGTGAGATGAGGCAAAGCCTTGAAATTATTTCAGGCAAGCCACATGCCAGCTCTCATGGTTCTGTAACCACAAGTGAGGCTGCAAGGAGGTGACAGCCAAAAAAGTCAATGGGGGAACACTTCCAGAGGCCACAGCTCAGCCACCCAGTCAGGAGGCACTGATGGGGGAAAGAGGGGTGACAGTCCAGTGGCGGCTTGCAATGTAACGCATGACTCCTCCTACACTAAAATCCCGGGTTGAACAGGACTGGAGCAATAAGCCCAAAAGTCAGTACCCTCCATCTTCCCAGAGATTTGCAGGCACAGGTGGCAAATCATCCTGCCATTAGACCAAGGCTTCACGGGTGGAGATCTTGATGTCCTGTTACAGCCCATTTCTCGGGATACGACAAGTTTCCCAGCAGCAGAGACTGCCACATTCGCAGGCAGTGCTTGGGCACCAGCAACAGCTGTTCCCAGCCCCAGAGCAAAAAAAAATCTGCAAGTGACAGGGTATATCCTCATATTCACAGCATCTGCCTGTTTAAGACAAGTTTGAGGACTAGTCCCAGGCAAGAAAGACAAGCTAGAAGTCTCTGTCCCCATGTCACTGTCACGCAATGGGGAAAAAATGTTCTTGTCCTAGTCAACTAAGAGAAAGGAGATTCAAAGGTTTACACTTCAACCAGGCTGGAGGAGCCTCAGCAAAGTGATCTGAACAATGTCAGGTTTACAGTTTTACAGCGGCCTCCAAAGCCAAGAAGTTTTTCATAGCCATGGGCAACTGAATCTGAATGCTTTTGGGAATGGCGCATAAACCAGGAGCCACCTCTTCTTTCCCGAGGTCACAGGTTGGAGAAGCCTGCCACTGCCATGGGAAGGACTGCAAGAGAAAGCTAGCAACATCCTTACACAATGCAGCTTCTTGTTAGTGACCCTCCTTTAATCTCTGCAAGGTATCTCTTTCTCAAAGTACAAAGGGGAGCAGGTGATGGGCAGGGATGTTTGAGCTGGTACCAGGCTCACCAAGGCAGCATGTAAAGCAAGAAAGTAAGAGTCAAAAGCTGCTTTTAAACCAAGTTTTGATCTCCTGCTCCATGAAACCCCTTCTCCAACCTTCCCCGTCAATAAGCATCAAAGTTTAGTTTTTTCAGCCCTCAGATATTCCTACGGAAGGGAAAGATGGATGAGGAGCTTTAGGACAGAAGGGGAGATGGTATTTTTGCCTGTGACCATTTTGGAGATACTACCCAAGAAAGCTCCCACCACTGCGGGATGGCCTGGACATGGTCCTTTCCATGGCATGAAACACAAGGAATCCACTCTCCTCGTGCTTCTCCCTTTTGAGGTCATCTCAGCTAAACTGCAGATTAGGCCAGCTGCAGAGTGAATGTCTACCAGTTTGATGAAGTTCCCATGTCTGTGAAAGAGGAAGGAGCCCACACATTGAACTCGGGAGTTCCTCCTCCCAGAAAAAGCCTTTCATCAAAACAGACAGAGAACTTGGAGGGGTAAGAGGAGGAAAAGGAGGAAGAAAAGAAAAGTGTCCACAACCTTTTACTTGAAAAGCCAAAAGCGGACACACAGGCTCCCTGCTGTGCCCAGAGCAGATAGGGATTAGCAACAAGGTGCAGGGAATGTGTGAGACGAACCAGCTACGTCCTGCCATTCTCCACCAGTCCTCCAGCCAAGCTACGGCAGCAAACGCCACGAGGAAAGGGAAAAGCAGCAGAGGAGACAACATGCCCAATGGCTGAGGACAGAGTAACCTGTCTTTGGTTTGAAGGAAGAATTCGTGTATTGCCTTATTGCCTCCACAGGTTCTCCCCCGGGATGAGGAATAGCAGAAAAGGTGGAGAAGATGGGGAAAGAGGAAACTGAGCGAGGGGGAAAGAAGCAACCAGAAACAAGTTAAGGAAAGCTTATGTGCTTTGAGGATGTGACCCCTTTGGAGAAAGACACTAGGAAGATCTCTGCCAAGGGGCAGAACATGGCCAAGATGAACCTGCAAGGCTTCCTCTTCAGGAGGAGGATGAGCCTTGCTCTTGCACGTACACCCTGGCAAAGGCAGGGAAACCCAGTGGTGCTGAGGGTGCTGGAGGCGTTGGGTTCCCCAGATCAAGAGCTGCTAACTGAGCTAATACTGTTTTAGAGGGTCACAATCCCTCAAATCCTATGTGTGGTTAAACACTCTTACACCGTCTAGTAGCCTATTTGCTCCCTCCCTCACCCAGAAGCATGCTTGTGTTGTACGCCCCCCTCCCCCCCCAGCTCTCCTCTAGAGACACAAATTCATCTTCGTGTTATCTATGAAAGAGTATTTAAAGCCAAAACACACACACACACACACAAACACATAGTTACACACACATACACAAACACATTTTCTTGTCTGCCAAATATCAGCTACAGTGCAACTCTTAAAGAGGAGGTGTCAGTCCTTATAAAAAATGACATCTACGAAATATATATATAGTTTTAAAAAAATAAATAAATAAAAGCTCTCGACAATTCCTTAACATCGGTGGCAGCATGCGTCACTGTAAATGCTAAAGCCGTCTGGTTTCCCTAGTAGTCTCTGCATACCTTGTTCATTGTCACTTGTTTTGAGGGACTCTTCAGACCAACTTCTATTGCTTTTGGCCTCTGACCTTTTCTTGGTGTGCCTTTCTTCTGTGAAGTCTTTGACCTTTGCAGTGGCCTCTGGCTGAACAGCCTCAGCTAAATCTTTCCTGCTTTGCCGGCCCAACTTGCCGGACGGGGATCTCTCTGGTGACACCTGCTGCTCCCATAGTTCCCTAAGATGCTGCAGGTGACGCTGCTTTTTGGGATGGAGCCCTGTTAATTCAATGCACACCTTCAGGTTGGTCACCTCATTACAATTGGGCTCTTCTAAGTGGTTAGAGGAATTGTTTGTCATTTCCCTCTCAGGCCAGTCATCTAATGGAAAAATAACTAAAAATTAATCAAAAAGCCCCCTCAACTTAAAACAAAAGCTACATTTCACTTTCGGGGCATATAGTCTCAGCTTTAGCACCACACTATGCGTTTTAAAGGTTTGCTCATTAAGGGTTACATGCACTACAGTAACTTGCACTGCTGTGGCTACAGTGTCCAACGACTAGTGCTTTACCCTTATATGCCAAGATCTTTATATATACATATATATATATATACACATATATATACATATATATAATTTTAAGTGAAATGACAGTGCTCACATTAGTAACTATCAAGTTCAAAAATGGAAACACATTAAGCCAAAGGGACGTTCCTTTCACAAGACATTCCTTGAGAGAGACCAAAGCAAAATGCTGTCTTACCTTTGGAGTTCTTCTTCTTTTTTGCTTTTGATATAAGTTCATCCTGCAGTTCATCCACAAAACTTTCATTTTGGCTGCCATCATTTTGCACTCTCTCACCAGAGTGTTTACGCTTCCTGTCCAGACGTGGACATGGATGTTGGCCAATATCTTCTGTTGGCTGGTCTTCCGCTTTTTCATATATAGAATGTCTCTCTAAATAACATTGCTCATTTGAGAGATCTTTTTCCTCTGGAGTTTCAAGAAAGTGACCTTGGTTGTTTTCTGTACTAGTAAAGTTACCTAAAAATAAAAAAAAAACAAACACCACAAGACCTAATAAATACAAAACAATTCATTGTGAGAAAGCCATGCTCTCTGATCTCTTCAATGTCATCTCCACCGTGACTTACAGTTTATGAGGCATGCAAATAAACACAAAGTCTTACTGCAGAACAAGTCTCTTCTGGGCAGCCTAAGGCAGCAGTTCCCCTCAACAGCAAAGTACAACCCCCCTCCCAAAAGCGCAATACTTTGTTTTGGTTTTACATCGATTTAATAAGTACAGCGTTCATTTGTTGCCATAGAGACATCACAATACACTTTTTTAAATACAGAAACATCTTCAGGTATCGAAAGCACAGACCCTTTTCAGAAAGCGACCTTGCCCCCCAAAGCCGTGGTAAGTAATAATCCAAGCTGCACTCTGCAACGACTTTCTTTTCAGAAATACCTTATTATGATAATAAAGTATCAGTCTTCCACTGACTCCTAATCCTTCCCTAACTTCTCGCATTGAATTGCAGAGTCTAACTTAAAAGCTTTCGTCCCTTCCTCTGGAGATATAAATGGGATACGGAGCATGCACACACGTACACGGGAATACCACTAAGAATAGCTGTGATATTTTGCAAAAAGCACTACTTGAATCCAAGGTTATAAAAAGGTTTCCTCGCTTCAAGTAACCAGCCAGTCACCGTACATCACATGATCTTTGCCACCTCCTTTTAAAAAGGACCTCACTTTTTTTCCGGGAGTATTTCCAGCAGCAGCTACTGGACAATATTTGAAAAGCTTACAAGAAACTAGTCTGACAAAGCAGCCCCATAAGACCTATGTTGCCATGCTTCCCCCAACTTCAGCTTCCCCCCTCCAAAACCGTTCCCCCAAAATTTAGAGACGGCTCAAGTGATCTGGATGCATGACTTAAAACGACACTTAATAATCCCCTTGAATAGGGCTTTTTTTCTTGGGTTTAAACCAACCTAGCCAAGGCACGGTTAGGCAGACATGCAGTACAGGACGCGGCACAGTTCATCAGCTTCCTATTTACAGTTCTCAGAAACAAGTTGGTTTTCCCATGTGTATTAGCCCTCCTGGCTGACCAACACTCTTTCTGCACATCTGCCGCTTTTTCATGAACTGTCCGCACGTTCTGTCCTACTTCCCCATAACTCACTGTCCTTTTTCTTCTTCCTCCTCCTTGCCCCTCCTCCTTCTCCCGCTCCCCTTCCTGCAAACACACCTGGTTTCCTACTTGGACACCTGACAGCTTCTCTTCCCTTCCCCTGATCCTCCCCAATCTTACTGAGCCTCCTCCACCATACAGCCTGGCCTTCAACTTCTGCTTTCTCTTCGCCAGGGCAGACATTGCCTCTCCACAGCCCCTTCTCGCCTCCCATTCCCCTCTGAGACCCACCACACCGGTGAGATCCACCACACCAGCATCCAGGCACCAGCAACCCCTGGATGCAGCCCAGTTACATCCCGCCTTACTGTGGGAGCACCTTCCTACAGCTCTGCCAACAACTTTTAGCTTCACAACCGTCCTTGAAATCCCTGTTGTCAGCAATGGAAAGTCGAGGAGGGAGAAGAAAAAAAAACAAAAAAAAACCCAAAAGAACAAACCTCCCCGATGAGATTTTTCTTCACCACAACTTGGAAATGGCTCCAAGTAGCATCTAGGGCTCTGGAGATGTTTGCAAGCACCACAGCATCATTTTTACACTGCTTGGGAAGCTGCCTGCAGAGCTGCCTTACGGAACAGCAGAAGATATTTGGCCAAGAAAAATCAAAACAAAAGTTGACTCTTTCCAGCGTGGGGGGATGCTCAGGCCATTCTAATTTGGCGATGCTCCTCTCCGCAAGGCCGTCTGGCAAACACCTGCTCCCTTCAAGACTTTAAGACGCAGTTTGTCCCACTTCTTGCAGCCAGCAATGCTGGCACGTTCTAGAAAACAGGTATCTTGGCTTCCTGTGGCTGTGCCTCTCAATTGCTGGTGTCCCCCCTAACCAGAACGAATCTGGCAATACCCCATCCTTGCAGACCTGGCACGGAGATGGTGCCCAACAGCCATACCCTATAACCACACCAACAGCACTGGCTGTTGTTTCGTTTCACACAGAGTAAAAGAAGCTAGACCAGTACACATTTCAAGTATCATTTTGGAAACGCTTCTATCGGATTTCATTTTACATTTTTAATGCAACCTGCTATTTTCCCCTGGCTTCATAAGGAAACATTATACTTATACGCTCAGTTTTCTTGGACAAACCCAGTAAGGGCACTCTCCACCCCGCTCCCATTGTTTAGAGCCTTCGTGTCTCCAGCAGGTACCAGCAGTGAAACACCGTGGCTGATACGGAGAGTCACTAAATCGGCACAGCTTTCCTACTCCTAACACCATCTGGCCTGAGAAAAGGCAGGCACATCCTGACCAATTCCCAGAGAAGCTTTCGCAGGGTCAGAGGAAGTAGCAGGCTGTAAGGGCCGGGGGGATGGGGGTGAGTCTGATGGTCTTAATCTTTGGGGCTTGCAGGAAACAGCAAGCTAATTCCAGCCTGCCACCATCAAAAGTGACCCGCTGCAGATTAATTCCTTCTCTATCTGCAAAGAGGACTTGGCACTGGGATGCTGAGCGCTGCTCGCTCAGACCGTTTGCGCTAAAAAATAAATCGGAGGGGAGAGACATTTGCTATAACCTCTCTAAGAGCATTTCTCCAGGGTTCCACGTGGATGCAACTACTGAAGTTTATCCAAAAAAAGCCCTCACTGCCAGCAGCTCTGCCACATCTCCACCTCCACTCTCTGGTCACATCCGAGGGGGACCCCCCAGGCGACCAGGCTACACTTCGGCCGCCGAGCCAGAAATCCCTCCTGAGGACTGCCTGCTGACACGCCTCTCTAAAATCCATCCCGCTAGATGCGGTTAAGACCATTAAGAGAAGCGACGTCTCCGCACGTTAATCCGGGTTGCGTAAGCATCCTGCATCCACACACGCAAGGGAGAGCGGCGGCAAAGCCGGGCAGCCGCCTCCTTGCCGATCTGCTCCACCGCCGCTGCTCCCCACCTCTTCTTACAGCCGGATTTTCCCCGCCAAAGAACAAAGGTCAGCCGCTGTTCGGGACACGGCAGAACCCAGGGGCCGTCGGGCTCTCTCTGCGCAGCTTGCACAGACACGTTGCACGCCCAGAGGTTTTTCTTTCCCCTTGGCACCGCAGCGACCGCCTCACGCAGCACAGGCCCTATTAATATTTTACCACCAGATTCCACTCTGTCCTCCAACTGTTTTGGCAAGCAACCCGGACCAGACCCGATGTCTCCCCAAATGAAGATACAAGTGTCAACACGAGGCACAGCAACATAAGCATATCTTGCATGCCCAGCAAGGACAAGGAGAATTTGTTTACTTTTGGTGTCGTCGTCCTGGTCCCCATCCGTCCCAAGCCCTCCGCCCCCGCCATGTATCTACAACATCCTTTTCTCTGACCGAGGAAGAAAACAACCAAACACTTGGGAGTTTTTATATCCTCATTATTCAAACAGTGACGAGATAGCCAGAAACACAGGATAAATGCTGAGTTCTCATAGCAACACACCTCTATGAGTAGGGAGATTAAACTCCTAGATGTGTTCCTTCCTCGAGCCTCCAGCATTTGCCAGTCTCACACCAGCTGTGAGAACCAGCACCAGCAACTCAAAACCATTTCTCACCGCCCTACCCAATGAGAAAACAAGGAAGAATTAAGAAGATGCTTCTTCCCATAAGGTTTCTGCCTAAAGCACTGTCTCCTCACTGTTGCACGGGTTACAATCTCACTAGAAACGGTTACACGCACGCATAAAGACGCTACCTAAAAAAAAAACCAACCAACTTTCCTTCATTTTTCCATCTTCCTGTCGCCGTCAGCTGCTTGAGGCCAGGCCCATCCCATGCGATGCAAACAAGGAAGCACATCTTAGTGTTTAAGCTGCAATTCTTTTGTTCAAATAACATGGCAGCTAAAAACAGCCTTTCCTCTTCCCTGGAGCAACCTCTCATTGCACTCACTTATGCAAGAGCACTGTTTATTCATCCGAGGATGGTAATGACTACCCAAATGCTAAAACCCCAGCGTTCCGCGTGGAGATCACCACAACGGTAAGAAAATTTCCAAAGTCACCTTCAGCATCCGGTTCTGAGCATCCCATGAGGCAGAGGGAACCCAGACGATTGCCTTTTACCCTCCCAAGTACCTCTGCTTGGGAACTTGCCACATTTGCTTCCTTCTGCCCAAGCCCACTGCGCTGCACAAACAAGCAACCACCATTCTTGCTGCGCTGACTTCTAGTTTTTTTCCCCCTCCCTTTCTTTTTTTTTTTTGCACTATGTCCCATCGCAGGAAGGTAATAACTGACCAGGGCAAAGGACATGTTTACCGTCTCCATCTTTCATTTGTTCAGGTATACACAGAGCCCAGCAAGAAAAGCAAAGCAGCGGGTTACCATGCAAAGGGACACACTGGCACCTCGCTCTGACGCCAAACAATCAGCTCTAAAGGCTTTGGCACATTACACCATTTACTTTCACGCCTAGAAACTGCTTTTAACTTTTTCCCCCCAACCTCTCATGCCTTAAGATCAAGTTTTTAACATACAGGGCTTTCTTTTTCCCAGCTAAGGCTTGAACGGGCAGCGTCTTGCTCCTACAAAATTAGATAAATGGGTAATTACATTCCTCAATCAAGAAATTCACAGCTTGTAGGATTTATTTGATCTTTCACACTTGGGTATGATTTTTTCAATACTGCTACAAGAGCTGTGTTACGAACCGACATGCGACCATCACATGCCCGTATTGATGCGCGTGTCCGTGCCAATAGCTTAAATCACTTGATCTCTGAACAATCCTATGACTCATGACATATGCATCCCATAATTTACCATGTTTGTGCTATGGAAATGCACCGGAGCAGCATCGCCTCAGCAACATTTACAAGTCACCTTGGCAACAAAGCAGCTTCGCGGCTGCTCTCCGAACGCCCGGCAAAACCTAAACGAGATGGGAGAGAATTAAAGCACTTCTATTTTACTCCTCAGCTTTAATTGCTCATTAATTAGCTGACGCGGCTACCTCCTTTAAATCAGGCCTTTTTAAAAAAAAAAACAAAACAAAACAAAACAAAAAACCACAAACAAACGTAACACACAAAGAACCACCAAAACCAAACCACATCTTTTACCCTTCTCTAGAAAGTACCACGAACCTTAAGAAGGCTATCAGTACGGGAAAGACATGCACTACCAAGTCAGAGGAAAAGTTCAAGGAATCGGGACACCGTGCCTCCCCTAGCTTCAAAAAAAGCCCGTACACATGCTATAAAAGTAGGAAAATGAGTAAGTCCCAAGGCAAGCTAAAAAAAGGAGTTTCCATCCCATCAGATGCCTCCGTAAGCATCACCTGCCTGCATGTTATTTAGCCTTTTGTTGTTGTTGTTGCTGTCGGGCTGGTGGATTTAGAGGAGCCGAGGGGGCGAGCAGCTGCTGGGGCCCCAAAGCGGCTCCTGCGCTCCATGGCCCTGCCAGCCGGCCCCCCACCGCAATCACAGTTTTGGTTGCAGTTTCCCTCTTCCCTGCCGACACCAGGCAGGTGAAGTGCTCAGGGCACTCGGGGGGTGGGGGGTCACGCCGGTTTTGCTCCCAAACTCCCCGTTCCCACATGTAAAGGCACGCTGACACTTTGGCCTTAGCCAGCGCTGGGCCAACGCTCCGTCAAACAGGGTGAAACGTCCTTTCAGCAGAAGGCAGAAGGGAAAAACCGAAGAGGTTGCAAACCATCAGCGAGTTCCCGTTCAAGGGCTTTAAAGCCCAAGGCGGCATCGGCGCGGTTAGAAATTGGAGGGAAAGGGAAGGCAAAAGATAAGCAGCCCTGGCTCTCGCTGATGATAAACGAAGGGGAAGAGCAGGCAGAGCCCAACACCCCTTCGCCGGTCACTTGGTGAGAGATGCATGAAGACCATGGGCAGCTCAAGCCCCTCCAGAGCCCAAGCCACTTACACGGGAGGCATTCAAGAGGCGTGAAACTCGGCTTCCTGATTTATCAGCTGCTGTCCCAGGGGGCAGGAGGTGAACCACCACGATAAAAGAACTTTTACTGAAAACTGGATGTGTACCACTAAGTATCTGCTGCTGTACAGGCAGAAGAGGAGCTTCCTCAGCGCAACAGACCTGCGCTTTCAGGAGTTCAGACGTTCGGCCGAACTCTGAAACAGCCTGTTCAAGTCAGAACTAATTGCTAGAGGAGAGAAACGAACTGATGTACTAACATACTTTCCCCACTTCCACAGTCATTTAACAGTTTCAAACACTTTTAGGCAGCAGATTCAAGCGCTGGAGACCTCACTAAATCATGAATTTAAGGACACACCATATCATCAGCCTTTCCCAAGGGCGTTTCAGCAAGCAAGGATGCTCTAACACTCTCCTTCCCCACAGCCCACACCACCGGTCAGGTCCTCCCCCCCTCTCCTGGGCCCACCCCTGACCCCAAAGACCACTATTTCCCCTCTCCC
>VZRU01017838.1:185889-203773 GCA_013398155.1 Pedionomus torquatus | reverse complement strand
GGCTCACATTTGGGGGAAAAAGTGAGCACTGTGTGTGGAAGAGGTTGGTCACCAGGTTAAGTGGGGAGAAGGGTAAGTAAACCTTCCCCCTCCTGCCCCGCAGGCCTGGGTATGTCAGGTGCCTGTGGGCAGTGTGTTTTTTGGCAGCCGGGCTTCCTCTCCTGCCCCTGACCTCTGAAACGCTGGGCTACCCTCAACTGTTGTGCATGGTTTTGGGGGAAGGGGTTTATCTTCTGCCCCTGCCTTCTGCTTTTAGGAATTATGGGTTTGGCAAAAGGAGACTAGAGCAGTGTTTAACACTTAGTTTGTGTTGATTGTATTAGTGTGAATTGATCCTGCATGGGAGCCTTGGCTGTATGGCAGCCCTCCTATGGCATGTTAAATTCCTGTAGTTACTGAAAAATAAACTTTGGAGTGACTATAATGTGATCTAGGCATGTGTGCTACTTTTGATATATCTTTTAAATAAGTGTTGGAGGGCAGGAGGACCATGAGGAGTCATTGCAGGCTGTAGAGTGCTGAATTTATTAACCTTTGATTGAAATATCAACAAGTGATAGGGTTACCTTATTTGTTAATTATTAATGTAATAAATTATCTCTGCTTTACAAAATGAAGTGAAACTTAAAAAAAAAAAAGTTCTTCTGACTAAACTCCTAGTTGTATTTCTCTGTATATTTGCTTTGTTAGATATTAAAAAGATCTTTTCTTGTTGATAATCTTTGGAGATAATTAAGTAATCCTGTTACCTTTTTTGTTAAAAAGCCTTTACTTTAAGATGTTTCTTTCAGGTCTGCAATCATGCTTGTGGCTATTTCTGTCAGCATTTTTGACTTTCAGCATCATACTGAGGTGTTGGTTCCTGAACAGAGAGTGACAGCCTGTTATTGATCTCACTGATGTAATATAAAAGGAGAATACTGTCTTTCTCCTTGATATTCCTTTCTGAGGCTCCTGATAGTTCTTTCTGCTACAGACTGTGTCAGGAATTAATGCTCACGCGGTATCTGCAGTGCTGCCCAAAATCCTTAATGTCGTTGCCTTCCGTGATACAATTCCCTTTCCTGTAGTAGGGCTGACGTTTTACAAATGCATCACCTTGCATTTGGCTGTTTTTTAAGACGTTGTTTAAATGTGCTTACCATCAGTGAAAATTTTAATGGCTCTTAAGCAGTGTTCAATAATCGCAGTGATAGAGTGATTCTGACCTTGTCTTGAAGGATGCTGGTCCTAATGCTTCTGTTCTCTCTTCTGTGAAAGTTTCAGTTTTTACTTGCTATCTGTGAACAGCATGTTAAGCGTTTTCGTGTTCCAGGAGAGAGCTTAACTGTGAACTGATAACAAAAAGAGGAGGCTTTCACCTGCAATTCAAGATTAGGCTCTCCAGAGGAGCAACGTTTATAAAGAAAATTACTAGAGGGTGGGTTTGGGGGGATAGAGTAAAGACTGAAAACTTCAGAATTTCTGGGACAGGAACATAATATTCTGTGGGATGAATGTGTGGACAGAGCTAGAAGTTGTCTTAGTATTTAACAGGTGTAACAGAATGAAATTTTCTGGAAGGATATGGGGAATTCTGGTTATACTGTAGTTTAAATAAGTTTGTTGGTGTAACTAGGAAGAAACCACTTTTACCTTGGAGTAGAAGAGGGACTCTGCCATAATGTATGTAGGAATACTCATTTAATAATGCTACTTGTCATTGGGAGCTGTGACATTGCAAGCAGAGTGCTTGTGGAGGAGGAACAGAGTAGATTGCCCATGTTCTGTGTCAGCTAAGTATGATTTATACACACTTCTTAAGTAGTTTTATGGTCTTAAATGTAGAACTTCCACCACTGCTATCCAGGGAAGAAATGAGCTGTCTATTAACATATTGCATCCGCTTATGTGATGTGGAACTGGTACTGAAACTTCTCAGAACACTGAAATCACCTGATAGCTGCTTTTTTTTTTAATTAAAAAACCCACACCAAACCCAAATGAAAAGAAGCATTTTCAAAGATCATTCTGATCACGTTCTTGTTTAGGATTAGTAGTCTTTTGAAAAATACCAGTTTTCTTTCAATGACAGAAGTTTCTTGTGGTGAATCCTGGCGTCTTTTCTATTTGGTAGTGGTACTAGGGCATTAGTTAGTGCTGGATCCAGTTTGTGGCTGTTTTACCAGTGTTGCAGCTACCAATGTGTTTGCAAAGACCTTTCCAAACATTAAATGAAGATTATCCGTCTTGAGTTTGCCAAAGAATAGTTCTACTGTTTTTGAAACTGCTGGAGTTGTCCTTTGTTGGCTTGTAGCTACCAGCAGGAAGACTGACTTGGATATTTGTTTTAAAAACTCTGTGGGTAGAAATGAGTTAGTCTAGTAATAGTGTCTAGTTCAGTCTGTGTTGTAGGGGAGGTTGTGCCTTTGGGAAGAAAATTGATTCAAGAGGAAATTTGCTCTTGAAACATCTGGTGTTTCCAGAGACACTCTGCCTGTGTGGGGGCAATAGTGCATTGAGAGGCTTAAGCCAGTTTGACTTGCAAAAATGTTCAAACCAGCACGTTGCTTGAGACTCTTCCATCAGATTCCTTCTATGCCTCTCTGCGGTTCTTCCCTGGAGGAGTTGGAGCCATGAGGGAGGCTGCTCCCTGACGCCTCACAGGGGACTGACCTAGGGATTTCTCCACCGCCATCAGTGACTGGGCACATCTCACATGAGCTACACAAACCAGTACTGGTGTCTTCTGACATACGGTGAGGGAGGGAGACCTGGACTTCATTGTCCTCTTTCCTCTAGCCTTCTGGAGAAAGTGATGAGCTCAGTCCCTTCTGGTTTTGGTTAATGAGGGAATAAACAATTTATAGAAAAAGTAATGTATATCTATGTTCAGACTCATGGGTTGTTTTTGTTGGATTTTTTTGTTTGTTTGTTGTGTTGTTTTTTTTTGTTTTTTTTTTTTTTTTTTTTTTTTTTTTTTTTTTTTTTTTTTTTTTTTTTTTTTTTTGAGAACCAAAAGCTATTGCTCTGCATTCTGAGAGCATCACTTCATATCCTGATTATTTTTTTTTTTTAATAGCCCATTTTTGTAACTGCTCCCATTTGAACTGCCTGCAGAGGTGAATAAGTGGTGAAGTGTTGTGCTCTCTGTGATGGCAGTCATGTTCTTTTCTATTGCTAAATGCTAAATTACTGTATCCTAGGACCGTGGTTTCTAGTGGTTGCATTAGACTCGTGAATGATATCCTACAGTTGGACTCGGGTCCTTCTGTCACTTTCACGTGGCTGAAATATCACTTTAGAGGCTAACGAGCTTTTTACTGTGCTAAGCTAGTCTGGTACCTTTTTCAGGAAGTGTCATCCCATTAGATCTTTAGAGTTGTTCAGGTTTTGATGTATGGTATCTCAAGAGGAAGATCAGTGTATTTCCTAGAAGGGACTTATATTTATTTTATTATAACCCCCCCTAGATGGTTTTGTGTTTTTTTTTTTCTCAATTATTTCTTACACTAAGGTCACTATTAGAATCATAGAACCATAGAATGTTTAGAGTTGGAAGGGATCTCAAAGATCATCCAGTTCTAACCCCCCTGCCATGGGCAGGGACACCTCCTACTATACCAGGTTGCTCAAAGCCCCATCCAGCCTGGCCTTGACCCCCCTCCAGGGATGGGGAATATTATTAAGAAGTAAAATAAGATTGGTTTCTTAGTTGACAATAAAATGCCATGAGCAACCTCCTCCTAACTGTTAATCACTTTTTCATTGCAACCCATTTTCATCTATTTCACTGCAGACTTCAGTTATTCTGGTAATTCTAGACTTCTCCAGTTTGACACTGAAGGCTGGAGGGCTCTTTCTTCATGTTGTGGTTTGGACACACCAATACAGAGGAAGATCCAGCTGATTTATTACGATATACTTAAAATAATTGTGTGCATTTTTGCTGGTCTTCCGTTTTTCCATCAAACTAGGGGAAGTAAACTAGGTGAAAGATATCTTTGATAGTAAAGTATGAGTGACTTGTAGCCTTTCAAAGTGAGAATGCCAATGCTTTTTTTGCTTTTTAGTTAAGGAGATGTGACAATAAGTTCCTGCCCAGTCTAAGCAAACATCTACTGCCGCATAGTGTGTTCTCTGAAACAGAGGTGTGCTCTTCTCCAGTGCTTTCAGATCTACAGTATTAGCAAGAAGGTACTGAGAACACATGTATCAAGCTTTTTGGGGTAAAGTCCATAACCATTTAAAAAAAAATATCAATCAATCAAATCAAAACAAAATCAGCCAGAAAACACCCTGAATGCCAGCTACTGTGTTCTCTGAGATTTCTCTAACAGGAAAAAACAGGTATTTGTGGCTAGTGAAACATGATTCTCAGTTTCTTCTACCATGTGAAACTGATGATTCATCTCTGGACCTTATAGGTTCATAAATCTTATTATAGATGCAGCCATGTCTTGAAGAATCTCATGTTCAAGTTGACATCAGTCATGACTAATGAAAGGGTTTGTTTCTTCCCTTCTGTTTTCTGATACCGAGCTCTGTTTCCTTGATGAGGTTAAGATGCGTACTGCTGAGGTCTCAGCCGTTTAAAACTATATAAACCAGTCCAAAACTGGACTAGCAAAGTGTTTAGAGTTTATCTGGCAAAGGTGAATAACCATCATCACCATACCCTAGAAGTCTTAATGATACTGCTTGTGTCTCATAGTTTCTTAAATAATTTCATTTATGTAGCAGTAATGACTTCTTTTCTATGATTCTAGTTGTAGAGCTGCAGCTTTGGGTTGTTTTTTTGTGTTTTTTTTTTTTTTTTTTTTTTTTTTTTTTTGTTTTTTTTTTTTTTTTTTTTTTTTTTATACATATAAGCACAATGTGGGGTTTATTTTCAACTTAAATTGTCAGCATTTATAGCTTTACTAGATTTTTTTTTTTTTGAAATGTAGCCAATTCACTTTTCCTTGTTCTTGCCTTCAGAAATGGGAAGATGAACAGACACACCTGCTGGCTATCTGTAATTACGTGCTCTTGATGTCTTTGCAATATTGATCGATACTTTTAACATTAACTAAAATGAGCTGGGAATGCCAGCACTGACTAATGAAGCGAGCTGGCAGACTCCGTTTGCCTCTGGTGAACCCTGTTTATAAAAATGTTCTCAGTTCTGCTTCTTGTCCTTTTCAGTGTCCAGCGGAAACTATTTTTTTCCCACTTGTTTCTGTGGATTTTCTGGATGTTTCAGGACAGTCTCATGTCCTGACAGGCATTTTTCCTCTTGCTTACATCACTTCTGTAGCCTAGGATTATTCTGTGAAAGTTGAAATTGGGTACTTCAAAAACGAAGTATTCCTGTAGAAAATAAAGTTGCCTACAGATTGAATACATAAGTATGTGGTTCTTCATTAGTGTCTAATGAGGTGATGTACTGAGAGGGATGAAGGTCAGAGAGGTAGAGGGAGTGGAAAAAAAAATCGCAAAACTATGAAGTTGCTCATGTATTATGTTGTCTTTAAAAGCTCTTGCTTTCTGCAAAAATGCTGTAGTATGAGAATAAATTTCTTTAGGCTCCAGTTAAACTACAGCTGTTATTTAGGAGATTAGGCAGAGTTTTATTCACTGGCAGGACGAAGGTGAAATGCTAATTGCTCTGGTTCCCTGGTGTGACTAACCTGGCAGAACCTGTATTACTCCGATGTTCAACCTTTTCTGAGATGACATTTTTGGGGAACATTCAGAATGTAAAATTTTTCATAGGAGGTGTTAACATCATCACATTATGGACCGTTTGTTCTGTATGTGGTTTTACATCCTGCAATGCTAATAAAGGTTTTCTACCTCCTGATTACTACTTACTTGCATAAAGACTTAAATAGTATTTCTGATAGCACGTTTCCTTTGGGATAACTGTTGTTATTGCTGGGACAGCATGTAAAATCTGGGTGTTTTTTTTTTTTTTACATGCAATAATATAGTTTCTTATCCTGTACATTTATCTCCTTAGCAGATGACTGTTAAAATGCACAGTTAGGTTTATCACTGCTATTGATTTTTTTGATGTGATCAAGATTTTTATGTTGAGGCTAAGTACTGTGTGCAGCTTTGATTCAGTCAGTTATCTAGAGGTTGACACGCTCCAGCCTTCCAAAACAAGCCAGTACTTCATTACTTTAATTGCATGTTAATAAAATCCTCTAAAGCCAAATGTAGTTTTGCTTTTTTTGACTAAAGCCTGTTGAATTTGGTGGGAGCAGTGGACTGTAAGTTTGGCTGGCTCTGAATTCAATAATATGCTAGTTCCTGGAAGGGGAGGAAGCAACACTGAAGATGCAGAGTGGTTTGTTAGCTTAGGTAGTTGCTATTTTAGTCATTGCTTGAAACTCAGTGTGCATAAACTTTGAGAAATTATTTCCTGGATCAATTTAAATCAAGGAGCACGACCATATATTCAAGGTGAGGACAGGAGCCTGCATGTCTGAATTTAAACTGCAAAAGCAAACTGGTTAATAGTGCTCACTTCTCCTCTGCTGGTGTGTTCTGTGGTTCCTGGAAAATGACATGATCTCAATAATGAAGAAAAATTGTGCCCTGGTCATTTTGAGTTTGCTGGTGTTTTCCTCAGTCATGGAATCATAGAATGGGTAGAGTTGGAAGGGACCTTAAAGACTGAGTTCAAACCCTCCTGCCATGGGCAAGGACACCTCCCACCAGACCATGTTGCTCAAAGCCCCATCCAGCCTGGCCTTAAATACTTCCAGGGATGGGGCATCCCACATGCCCATCCTGGGCAGCCTGTTCCAGTGCCTCACCACCCTCACAGGAAAGAATTTTTTCCTAATATCCAATCTGAATCTCCCCTCTTCCAGTTTAAAACCATTACCCCTTGTCCTATCACTACACTTCCTGACCAAGGGTCCCTCTCCTGCTCTCCTGGAGCTCCCTTCAGATCCTGGAAGGCTGCTCTAAGGTCTCCCCAGAGCCTTCTCTTCTCCAGGCTGAACAGCCCCAGCTCTCTCAGCCTGTCCTCATAGGAGAGGTGCTCCATCCCCCTAATTGTCTTGGGCCCTCTGCTGGATCTGTTCTAACAGTTCTATGTCCTTTCTCTGTTGAGGACTCCAGAGCTGGACACAGGACTCCAGGTGAGGTCTCCCGAGTGCAGAGTAGAGAGGGAGGATCAGTCCTCTGAAGTCTTCTCTGACTTTTCTCCCCAGACTGACTGCTAGGTTTAAAATGTCACCCTCAGGGTCTGGGAAGGTGCCTGAAAAACTCTGTGATTTTGCTTAGGACATTACTTGCATTTTTCTCAAATGCTTTTGTGTAGGTACATACTTTAAGCTGCATCTGGCTCTTATGGTAACTATTTAAATACTAATTTGCTATCCTAGTCTGCATTTGAAAGTTATATTAGTAGAGAGGTGGTCTTAATACAGTGTCAAAATGAAAGAAAAAAATTTGGATTAGGTGCCAGCAGGAAGGTACCTTACCTGTGAGTAAGGAATTCCTGAATGAGTTCCCACCCTGCTCTTTCATGACAGCATGCTATTGCTGACTTTGGCATTTTGTCTCCTAAAAATCTTGTTCTCTTGTATAGGGTATGGAAACTGCCAAATATGAAAGTAATGCTGGCTTGGGAATTGATATACCCCTTAGCAGGTATTATTTACGTTACCCCAAAAATAAAGAATTGTTCCATCATGTAGCTCTAGTGGCAAATATTTCTGACTTGTAATGTGGTTTCCCAAATAACCCATATTTAATGACCAGTATTAATTGCTAGTGAGAGAACCCTAATTTTGTAAAGCAAGCTAATGCAGTGAAGGTGATCCCACCTGGAAGCAGGAGGCATTTTCAGTAGAGTTTTGGTGAAAAAACTCCATACTTGGCATTAGTATGGGCATGAGGGGGCTTCAGTCTCTTTTGCTGAACGTACTCTGCTTCAAATTCTTTTACAGGCATTGGTTTTTGGGTTAACTTTTTTACTAAGTGTGAAGTTACAGTGCTTGATGAATATTAAAGATGTGTTTATGGCTTACATTAGGAATTTATATCTTTACATGTAATCACTCAGTCTGGTTTTGTAGATTCCTCTTTTGAGTGGAAATATTAATGGTATTGTGGTGTGTGAGAGCATGGAAGACCTAAGTCTACTTCCTGGCCTTCATAAAACTTTTCCATATGTGCATTACTCAAACAAAAATGCTCCACCAAGTTTGTGGTGTTTCTGAAATACAGCACAGGGGGTTTACACAGATGTGTGGTAGACATTCCTTTTCTCTGGTCTTTGTGTGAAGGTCTGTTCTTTTCCAGGAAAATGCTTTGGGAAATGAGAAGTGAAAGCAAGGCACCAGTATGGTGGAAGATTTAGGAATCCTAAATTCAGTGGCTTTTCTGGTGGTTCCTGGCAGTAGAAATCCCTGTCTTCATGGTCTAGACTATTTTCCTAGCAAGATGGGAATTTTTATTTTAATTTTTTTTTAATGAAAGTTAAACCTTATTACGAAGTGGCTGTGGCTGGTGTTGTCTTAAACTCTGGCAAATTTTACTACAATGTTTTATTTATTGGCTACAAATCCAGTGAGCTAAAGAATCTAATATCTTCATCTTTTTCCTTGAATATTGAAAAGTAGAATTCATCTGGTTCTTTGTCTTTTTATCAAGACGGGTTTATTTCTGCTTCCTAGGACCTCACTTCAGCTGGGTTACATGCATGCCGTGTAGCTTCTGGTAGTACTTTATGGATCACTTAAAAGGCTGGATTTCAAATATCCTTGTGGCTTAGGCATGTAGAAAGAAATAGTGAGTAAGAAAAGAAATGCTTCCAGATAATCTTATAGTCACTAGTATGTGTTCACCAAGATGATCAAGTGAAGCTGCCTTTATTATTGCTGATTTCATCATCATTTTAAGCTATTTTATCTTCAAAACATAGGATAGCCTTGAAGTACATGGAAAAGATCTGTTGTTTCCATGACCTACCTATCCTTAAATTTAAAACCAAGGCTAGAGTGAGGAGAGAGCAAACCTTGATAATTTTTTAAGCTTAAGGGTTAAGCATCAGTTACCTGTTAAATTGCATCTTTAAATCTATAATAATAGCAATAATAGCATAATCCCTAAACATTGGGATAATTAGGCTTGTAATCATCTCGATGTATGAAGTTACTGTGGTTACCAACATAGGCAAATAAGGCTGACTTTATTTTTTGTCTTCTGTCCTAACGCTCATTTTTACTAACCTGCCACTAAGGATTTGGGCTGCTCAGTGCTGTGATAGTGTCAAAAGTTTAATCCCTGATTTGGGGTTGTCCAATGTCACCGGAATAGAAGTTATTTACAGAGTGTTGATAACTTGAATAATTCACTGTTCTGCTGTAATTTTAGTCACTAGTGGTAACATTTAATTCCTGACATGTCAGGAGGAAGCACTAATGAATCAAAAATATCTTGTTTCAGAAATCTAAATGGGGAGAGGGGAAAGGCAGACTTTCTGACTTGTGTTACTGGAAATGTCTGCAACAGTGTCACTTTGTGTTTAAGGAGCAGTTTTTTAGTAAAGGCCTCTGTGTATCATTGGGCTGGTAATGATGAGAGGCAGCTTTAAAAAAAAAAAGTAAGTAGTAAACTTATCATTGAAAGAAATAATTGAAAAACTGGTTTTAGTGGAACAATTTCTAGGCCAGAGCCAAGTGATATTTGTTTTGTTTTCCAGTGTAGTATCAGCTATGATATGATAAATATTTTCCTGTAAAGTGATTTATAGATTCATCAGTTTATTTTTGCATGCTGTTCTTGCTTAGCTATTTTACTTCTGATGGAATTAAATTTATAATGTTTGTGTGAAACTGCTGCTGAAGAAATGGAAGCGAATTTGAGCAGTAAGTTGGCAAACCTTTTGACAGTTTAGTATTTAAAATTACACACTTCGGTACATGTTTAATTCAAACTGTGTTTTACTATGCAAGAGGTTCTCCTGTGCTTCTTAGCAGTAGGGTTAAGAAAACCTGTGTTTTAAAAAATGCAAAACCAACAAACAGCACCCAAAAGCCCTTGTTTCCTGAGTGTACCTGTGTGCTATGTAATAATTGTCATAGAATCATGGAATGGTTAGAGTTGGAAGGGACCTCAAAGATTATCCAGTTCCAAACCCCCTGCCATGGGCAGGGACACCTCCCACCAGACCAGGTTGCTCCAAGCCCCATCCAGCCTGGCCTTGAACCCCTCCAGGGATGGGGCATCCTCAGTTTCCCTGGGCAACCTGTTCCAGTGCCTGTTTTCCTTTGTTTTAACCAAGGAATTTTCATGTCTTTGCGTTGTCATGCCGTTTTAAGCAGAGAATTTTTCCAATAAGAAGGAAAAAAAAAAAACTTATGCCAAAATCAAACCAGCTTTTTTTGAACTGCTTTAGGGGAGAGCTATAGGTATATATAGCTGTTTAAACATTGCATCCAGGTTCTTTGAAATCAGCGTTAGTTGCAGTGAATTTCTGGGAGTTGGAGGAGAGAAACTTCTCTAGTTCTTTCCAGATCCATTGATCAGGGTTTTGATATTTCTATTTTATTTTATTTTTTGGTGGTGGGGTTTTTACTTTTTTTTTTCTTGGTTAATATTGTGTATCCATTCCAGTGTCTGGGCTGGGCAAGAGTGTCTCTGTTGGTGCTTTGTACTGGCTGGTGTGATGTTTCTGCGTGTTTGAAATATTTGGCCCATCGTGTCTTACAGCCCTCTGTAAAGGGGACGTAGTGGAGGTTTTAGTCTCTGTCTTTTAGTTGCTGTATTCTTGCTAGTCTGCGTTGGGATGGTTGTAGGAAAAACTTAAAAAAGAATCACTTTGAAAAAAGTATTTTGTCCATTTTCAGTCAGATTGTGTTTTTTGTAGCGCTCCAAATGCTTTTTGCAGTGTAATGGCGCGGTACCTCGGCGGTTTTCTAGAAGAGCTGTGTCTGAGTTCCAAGTCCTCTCAGAGACGCGTGTGCCCTTTTCTGCACAGCTGCTCTCTGAAGAGTGGTTTGAATGTGCCAAGCAAAGCTAGTGTTTTGGATTTGTTTATTCTTAAGAACTCATTCCTAAAGTAATGGATTTCTTTAATAACAGCTTCACGAAAATATTTAGGTTAGATGCAAATTAGAGCAGCTTTAAACCTAATTTGCAGTATGTTCTGCAAAGTCATCTTTTTTTCTCCCTTTTCAAAGCAGAGAAAAACTCTTGCTTAGTGATTGTCGTGCCTGAAACCACAGAGCTTTTTGCGCAGAGAAGTCCTCTGGTAACACCAAGTGTGGGGACATCTCTGTAATTCCAGCAAAGATCCGCCAGCAGTTGGTACAACGGATATGCTGGTTTCTGGGTTGGTAAAAGGAAAAATTATCTACTTCCAGCAGTTGCAAGACCAGCGTCTGCCTGGGTAATAAAAAGAAACTTCCACTGTGTTCTGCCAAGAGGGCTTTCTACACAAAGCGGCCAGAACGATCCACTTCTCTTAATTAGCGATGGGAACGCTTACAATAAAGGCTTAAATGTTAGTAGCTGGGAAGGAAGCTAGGTTATGAATTTAAGGCACAGCGGGACCGCCTTTGGCCATGTTTCTGTTTGTGGTGCAAATAAAATGGCTCCTTCTGCTTAGCTTCTTGTGCGTGGTAGGATTGCCCACAAAGTAGCAGAAATTCCAATATATATATATATTCTTTTAGTAGTTCCTTGCCAATAGCAGAGTGATGTTGGGAGTTAACTCCAGTAGGAACCCCTCGTCCAAACCAACAGCTCATCTTTTTTTTTTTTTTCCTTCTGCTTTTGCACTGGTGCTAGTAGTAAGCTGAACTGGAGAACTGATCAGACTAAAGAAGTTCTTTATGCTAATATTTATTATAGCTGCTGGTGGAGGGAAGGGGAGGATCAGGCATGAGTGGGTGGAATGGTCCCTCTTGGCAGTGTCGTAGATTTATGCTAGACTAGGTCTTGTGTCTACAGTTTATGATTATGAGTTATCTCAAACCACATTTAATGGGTTGGGTTGCTTTATTTTTTCACAGGAAAAAGCTTGCGTAAAACTATTTAGTACTTGCGGTAGCTCAAGGGCTTACAAATACCTTTTTATAATGCCTTGTGAAAATTACATGGAAAGCCATCGAGTTAATGGATTTTTCACTTTTAAAGGTTCTCAGATTTTAATCTAGGTGTCATATCTGAAAAGCCTGCCTCTGGGTACCGCATAAGAATTTTCTGATGTCCAGAAAATGGACATTTTTGTGGAAAAATGTATCTGTCCTGTCATTAGGATACGCATTTGTTTGTTTCTTACTGTCTTGTGACTGCCAGGATGCTTGAATTCCTCCAAGCTCATAAATTTTCCTAAACCATTATGGTAAATTGACTTTGCACATATGGACTTGTGTTTTCAATGTTTGTTTAATTTTAATAAATTAATAACCCATGTATTTTAAAACATATTTATAACTATTGACACTGCTAGCTTTATCTTTTCAATTTCTTTTTAGTCTTAATTTTGTGGGAGCTGCCTGCCCCTTTTCTCTTTCTCTGCAGAAAGATTTTTAACTTGTGCGACTGTACTGATTGAGGTCCTCTTTGGTTGTGGCAAACTGATCTTTGACCTGGGGAAGCAAACAAATCTACTTCTAAAAATACGATCTTTGGGATCTGTCCCAGTTATAAAATGCCTCTTTCTAGTGGGGCATTGTCCTACCACATAACCATGCCAAATCCTGCAAAAGTTGCTCAACTTATGAAGAGCTTATCATCTAATGTTTAAACAAATGTAATAGCATCATAAATAAAATTTATTCTGTAGGGTAAATTGTCTTCTTGCATGCTAGGATGAAGTTCCATAAAAGAGAAAAGCCATACAGTATTATCTGGTTTTATCTGTCTTTGTGTCCCTCAGGTATTTAATATAAGATGCATATCTCCTTCAAGTTAAGCAGTTTTCTCTCTCTCCAGATATTAAAAAATATTAAGAAATTCATAAATATCCTTTTGCCTTGCCTGTGGCCTGGCAGAGGAGACTGTAGGTATGATTCTTCTCAAAACAAGCCTATTTCGCTTTCTAGCGGTGACTTACCTTTGCCACTGGCAATTTTTAATAGAAACCTGTGTCTTATCAGTTCCCAAATTCTCTGCTTTGGTTTGGTTAGTTGATTTTTGTCCCTCATGTAATTAAAGATGGGAGAGTTGAGCCTCTAGATGTATTTAGTTGATGCTTAGTTATGCAGACCAAGGGCTTGGATGTTTCCTATTTTGATGGGGTTAGAGCAAGAGGGTAGTTTGTGTCCGTACTCTGTTAAAATGCATTTTCCTCACTGGGGTTGTGGGAATAATCCAGTTGCTGGCCTTTTTTAATAAATGCCCCTGTTAATAAATGCCCTACTATGATGGAAACTAGCTTAAAGAGAGAGTGGGAACGTGAGTTTTGGTCCTATGCTGTATAAAAATCATGACATGTCTCTTGCAAAGCCCCTGACAGACAGCCACTAGACCAGCTTTCTAAAATATATGTGTTTTAAGGGGTCACCCTGGTCTAGCTCCTTGCCGTCTCCCTTGTTGTGGTGCAGGACTGCTTGGATACCGTTGCTAGTATGGTGATTTCAGTCTACCCAATGTGGAAAGAGGGAGCTAATTTCTCTTGTCTGTTAATGCTCAACCTCTGACTTAACCTCTTTCCCTTCTGAGCTTTTATATGAGCGCTTTTTCCTTTAGCCCTTTGTAGTAATCCAGATGCTCGTGTTCTTTTTCCTCCTACACAGCAGATGGAGATGGCATAAGCCTTTTGATGACTGCTTCCTTCTTTTTACATAAGTTTTACAAGCTGGTGAGTTTGTTAGTTGGATGTGGTAGAGCTCGTAAGCCTTGTCCAGCAGGTGGTGCATCGTTACCTCGCCAATATTTATATGTATTTTAGGTATTAATTATTTTTAAGTTTTTAATTTAATGTAGGGGGGGAGCTTTACCACATGGTTATAGGAGAGGGGAAGGCAGGTCCTTTATAAGACTATAATGATAAATTTGTTTCATTTTAGCCAAAACGCTATTCTAAATATATGTTAATTTGCTAAATGCTGTGCTGTTTCAAACTGTAAGAAGGCAACTTGCAGGTAATTTTACCAGTGTGTTGTTTTAGGCTTGTAGCTCATATGAAAAATACTTGTTAAAATTTGGCATGAGTTAAATGGTCATCTTCTACACTCCAGGAATGCTTAAGTATGTTAGCAGCTCACTTTCTCCGTTCCAGTATCGCCTGTCTACTAAAGGATGGTTCTTGGCTCGCAAGCTGTTTTACTGCTCATCATTTTAACCTTATTGAAAAGTTCTTGCCCCATTGAGGTGAATGAGACTGTTTTTTCCGCTTCATTGTGGACTTGGGCCTACGTAAATTCATGTGTTTTACATTTATTTCACAATTTGGATTTTTTTTTTTTTTTTTTAAATTTCGCAACTTGGAGTCCCGTTTCACAACCACGAGGCTTGGAGGCATATTTTGATGGGTTCTGTAAAATAGCAATGCAGAAAACTTTTAATAAAAGAGGGGAAGAACCTTAGTTTCTGCCTGGTGATTTAGGTTGTTGCATGAAAATGTTACTGATCTGCACGTATGATCTTACTGAAGATGCAGAATGCATTTGGGCTGTTATTTAAATTTCTTCTGGCTTCTCATTTTTTTAGGAATATCTTGGTGGACAAGCCCAATGATCAGTCCTCGAGATGGTCTTCAGAAAGCAATTATCCTCCCCAGGTAAGCATCTGAATCTCTATAACTGCACAGCAGTGTTGTACAACTTAATATATACTAGAGTTTTTATTTTAAATCTAAGCTACTACTATTTATAATGACAGCTTTTATAGGCTACCTTCTCTCAATAAAACGCATGTTGTTGATACGTTAGGTATTTACTTTTCCAGCAGTTTATTTCTGATGTATCAAGAAATGCTTTTTCGCAGGGGGAGTTTCATGTTTCATCCTTGACAATTGCGGTTGTACTGGAAATAATCTAACCTTATGGTTAGATTAGGCCGTTAATGAGGCGTGCGGGTCTCCACTTGTCAGCACTACTGGAAATTGTTGTAGATTGCTGGCCTTGAATCCTGGATCTGAGGAGCTTGTATTTGTTTCTCTTAATAGTGCATTTAGAAATGTAGACTGTGTTTAAAGAGACATGAATGTCACCTCTTCTGCTGGTTAAGCGCCTTTTTAAAATAAAATTTGTATTGATTTTAGCATGTAATTTGCTTTTTCACTATTAATTAGATTGTTAGATTATCCAGAAAAAATATGCTTATCCTTTTATTTCATTTTTTTTCTTCTCCAATAAATGCGTTATCCTTCTCTTTATGCTACCTTATTACTCTGGTGCTGTTTGATCAGCTTCTGTATCTCTTATGCTGGTTGTTTTAAATTCTTTTCTTTAAAACACTTTTGCATTGCAGAGCATCTCTCTCCTGAAAAGTTCTTCTGCTTATCTAGTTACTTAATCCAAGTATTCCTCATGAGTTAATTTTCACAAAATTTTTATGTAGGTAAATCTTGCTGCTTTACTTTGAAGGAGTGCTAAAAATTTATAGTCTAGGCTCACAGCTCCCTATCGCAGTAGGGCATCTTATCCACCTGAAAAGTTTTCTTCTTGACCTTCATGATAGCTTTCTGTGCTGTTGTGCCTGTAAAAGTAGGGTTTTTTTGGAAGGGGAGGGAAGAGTACCCTGTTTATTTCACTAACATGCTTCATAAATTTGCTTATGAAGACTAATAATTTTAATCCGCTTGAGGCCTCTGTGTGTTTTAATTAGATTTTTTTGGACATGTGTTTTTTGAATAAAGAGCATAGGATTTTAATCCATAACCTGAAGCAGTTTTAGGCTATCTAGGAACTATTGATTGCAGGGTAATGAGTATTGTACATTTATTGTATTGTTTGTGCCATCCTTCACTTCTTTTCATGCAGAAAACACATGTTTTTCTTAGGGCTCTTTTGTTCACAGGACAAGGTGTCACTTTGGGCTGGGGTTTTCACCCGAGGTGATCTTAGCTGTTGCTGAAAGTTGCTCTTTTTGTTTTCTGAGCCATTCTGAGTATTCTGTGATTCTTAACTCTTAAAATACTGTGAGGTTGCTCATGTATTCAGCAAGCTGAGTCCAGAGCGCTGAGTCAGAGAGAGATGTATATGCAGTCTCTAATACATATTTAGCTAATTCTTATGCTTCTAACCTGAATGTTTAATTATTCATGTAAAGTGTTTTTTACAGTCTAACTTCTCTGTTGAAAAATTAACTGCAAAGAGGGAATTGGAAATTAAAATTTACGGAAGAGGCCTGTGTGCAAAGAATGCAGTGTTTATTTCTGTATGTATAGAGGGAATCAGTTCCAAGTTGTGTTGTCTCTTACATAGCAAAAAGAACTTTGGATTGGATTGCATTTTGCTCAAAATGACTAGTTCTTACACTTTTACCCATTGAAGGTCCTCCATGTTTGCCTCCAATGCAGGTAAAACTTCTGTATACGGGTTGTCTGCTTCCTCGTTCTTGCTGATGGCTGAATTTCTTCAAGCAGACTTTTCTAGTTTAGAAAACTTCAGTTGACATAGCTGTTATCTGAATTATAAGTGTGGTGAGAAGAGAAGTTGGGAGGGAAAATTAGTTGCTTTGTGTTAGAATTTGGATATTTCATAATCAAAAATGATGATACATACCCCTGATTTATAATCCACAGAATAAACATGGTGTGTTGTATGGAAAATGAAGTTGCAAAGCTTTTTATGGCTTGTGTGTTGGCATCGCTTCATCTAAAAATTGGTCACTTCTGTGGTGACGCACTTGTTAAGCTGTGTGGGTGGCTGTAATAGTCCGGGACAGGAAGCAAACTAAAACTCAGTAAAATAAAGCTTTCCTTGTTTCCAACTTTGTTAGCCAGGGCTGACACAACATCAGGACTAATGTCAGTCATGCTCACTGGAACGTGGCACGAGATATTTTAATAAGCTCTGCAGCCCTAATCGCTGGTCTTTGTCTCATCAGAGTGTCTCACCTCAATGTAAGGGTTTAGTAATTCCCTGCCAGCATGGAGGTTCTGTGCTGGCTTAGAGGTAAAAAGTATGTGTGACTCCCTAAACGCTGAATTGTTTCCATCCCTTGAGTGAAACAAAATGTCTCCAGGCACCTTTTCTTTCAGAGCGTTCCCCTTGCTGGAACAGGTTGACATCTGAAAATTTCTACAGTAGCTCCACCAAAATCTCTGCTTTGCAGTAAGTGTGCTGGAATCCATGTTAAACCTCTTTGAAAAGGGAAAGAAAATGAAAGTGGAAGTCCGGACACCTGGAATACTGCCATGTGACTATATTTAGTAAAGGGATTTCCTAGCTTTATGGGTATGGTAGAGTTAAATAATTCTCGTGACCATGAGAGCCACCAGTTGGTTATGAATGAGTGCCAGTGAAAGGAAATACATATGACAGCTGTTTTTCTGTTTATTAAACTAGATATCTTTCTTGAGTCTTGAAATAGAATGACCCAGAAATTATATATTCAATAACAAACCTGTTATGTAGTAACCTATTCGGGCAGAAGAAGGCTCATCATTCTATTTTTAAACTAGTTCTAGGCTTACATAGGAAGTGTGAAGCAATGAGGCTGGTGATGCTGGAGACCATGGCCCTGTCACAAGCGCTCATCCTGATGGCTCCAGTGGTGGTGTAACTTGGAAGACTGCGTGCAGAAGAAAATTTAATTCCCCCGAGTGGCTTGATTAATATGTAGAACAAGAGGATAGATTTTTATTTAGCTACAAGCTTAATTGCAAAGGCAATGTGAAGCTGGACAAGGGCAGTCCTGGTTGAGTATCATGGGTATTTTGTGTTTTTATTTTCACATGCAATAGAAGTTTCACTACTCCCTAAAAAAAAAAAAAAAAAAC
>VZRU01017838.1:139532-166550 GCA_013398155.1 Pedionomus torquatus | reverse complement strand
TTGAGCTGTTACATAGGATTTTTTTTATCATATTTAATGTACCACGTTTATCCAGCAGTTTTCCCCTAGGACTTGAACTGAGGTGGTGTTTCTGTTTCCCCTTGTACATTGGGAGTGGTGGTGTTGTCTGCAGTGCTTAGCTCTTCCAGGTGTTGGAAGTTTGGCAAAGTACTCTCCTGGTAGAAAACTGTAGGTCTTAGTCTTACCCTGACTAATGGGAATTTGCTTCTTGTCAATTTTGATGTGCGTTTTCCTGCTTCATGTCATCACGTCCCTTTTTGGAGGCTGAGGAACTCAGCATCACTTACACAAACTAGAGGAATGCCGTAGCTTGTCTGATCAGCCCTTTTTTGTTCCAGCAAGCACAGAATCAAATATTTCCAGTAACAGGCTGTGGATAACTTAGCAGGAGACTTGTCAAATGGCATCATTGTTTTGTCAGTGCTTCCAAAGGACAGAATAATATGCGTGAGGATGTTTATATTGCTTCCTTTTAACCCAGCATCTGGCCAACTGAAAGTCAAATGTCAGTGTATGCGTCTCCCCATTGCTCCACTGCAACAATTTTGCTTGTCTTTGAATATATTAACCTTTTTTCCCCCATCCTGTTGTACAGTTTGAGCAACATGGTCTGGTGGGGGGTGTTCCTGCCCAAGGCAGGGGGTTGGAACTTGGTGATCTTTAGGGTCCCTTCCAACTTTTGAAACATTTTATGATTTATACTGTCTTCAGCTTTTGTACCCATGTAAAATTCTGTTGCCTCCCAGCACCTTCAGAGAGAAGTGCTTTCTATCCAGAGACACTGAGGTTGTAGCTCATATTTGTTTTAAGCTGACACAATTTACTAGTCTTTATTAACTGGGTCAATCCTGCGCTTTCTCAGGACAGTATGTCCCCTGGCCCTTGCTTTCTGGCACCAGTGTTCGTGCTGCCACATGGCAAATGAGGTCAGGGAGCTGACTGGGTTATGATGGGGGAGAGGATAGGACAGAACCCCTTCTGATAGGGGGAAAAATAAAAAAAAAAGGAATAGTTTCTCCACAGTTTTACAAGATGATAGTCAAGTCAAGGTGTTGAATGTACTTGATATTTACCAGCTGGATCATTCTTCTTGGTAGGGTGGGAATAGAAGTTCTCACCTTCAACACGTTCTTCTCTAGTATTGCTACCATCTGCTCCCTGTGGTCCTCCAGTTACCTGTCCTTACTGGTTCTGCATTTCAGGCTCCTCTGGTTGGAAGAGGCTCGTTAGTACCCAGCATTTTACTGTGTACTTTCTGAGCAGCTGTGCTGGGAAGTCTCCATAACTTGCTGCTTAGTCTCTAAGGTGTGGGTGTTCTTAGGACTGAACTCCCTGATTTGTTGTTTTTCTGACTAAAAGCAGATTAACTTCAGTTTTATGTATGGTCTGTGAATTACAGTTGAAGTGTAGAGTTAATTGAGATACACAGATCCTTAAATTATCCCTGAAATCGTTCAAAGAGCGAACTGTTCTGCAGCAGACTGGACATAATATGTGAACTGCCGACCCCTCGGTGATCTGAGAGTTCATTGCCTTAAAGGACCAACCAGAAGGGCAATGAGGATGACAGAGATCCGGCACACTCCATTCACCCTAAAATGTCTCTGTAGTGGCTAATGTTTGCAGTGGTAGGTATTAAAAAAGCGAAATGCGATGCATCTCTCGCAGGCTATTTCCATAGGCTTAGTCATGTAGAAAAAGAGTAGGTGGTCAAGAATTAGTGCTAGCAGAGCTAAACTCTTGTTCTTTTGCATTGCTAATGATGAACGCTGTCTTCCACCTCACATCACCAGATGATTTCTTTTGAGAGCTCGGTGGCAGGCAGCCACAGTTTTCCCGCAGATTCTTTTGACTCGTGCCTTACGCTTAGAAAACGGGCAAATGGAAACTCTGGCAGCTGCCTGACTTCCTCTCAAAAAGAAAAAAGTTCCCTAAATCTCAGCTGGTTCACAGACTTGGTTCAAATGCTTCACATTTGGATTCATTCCTATAGCTTTCAGGCGGCCTATATTATTGAAGGAAAAAAAAAATCTGCTTAATATTCCTACAGAGAGTATGCAGAGTGCAAATTACTTAGCTGAACTACTGGAGATGTAGAAAGCTCTTTGGAATGGACTGAAGATCTGCTGGTTTTGTATTAGTATTCTAAGGGACTCAAGTGTTCCTTCTGAAACTCGTGTTAGTATGTGATACGTGTTTATCTGTTGACAAGTTGGTCCCTAACTAAGATGTTTGTGGGCTTGAATCTCTCCCAAAGCTTGGGATGTACTTGGCACTGGTGAGGCCTCACTTTGAGTACCGTGTCCAGTTTTGGGCCCCTTGCTCCAGCACCTCAACATCTTTCCTGTAGCGTGTCCAGAGAAGGCCAACAGAGCTGATGAGGGGTCTGGAGCACAAGTCTTGTGAGGAGTGGCTGAGGAACGGGGAGTGCTCAGCCTGGAGAAAAGGAGGCTGAAGGGAGACATTATCGCTCTCTACCACTCCCTGAGAGGAGATTGTAGAGAGGGGGGCTTGGTCTCTTCTCCCAAGTCACAGGAGATAGGACAAGAGCGAATGGCCTCAAGTTGCATCAGGGGACGTTTAGTTTGGATATTAGGAAAAATTTTTACACTGAAAAGGTTATCAAGCATTGAAAGAGGCTGCTGGGGAAAGCAGTAGAGTCACCGTCCTTGGAGGTATTTGAAAGACATGTAGATGTGGTGCTGAGGGATATGGTTTAGTGATGCTTTTTGTCAGTGCCAGGTTGATGATTGGGCTAGATGATCTTAAAGATTCCTTCCAACCCAGACAATTCTATGATTCGGGAACTGAATCAGTGTTCTGAAAGCTCTAGACACAGATGTATACCTTAATTTTTACCATCAAATATGTGTGGATTTAGTTGTGAGAAATAGGGATGTTAGTTTGTTGCTCTGTAGTACTGGGATATATGGAGGGGAGAGGCTGGCTATGGATGGAAAGCCTATGGTAGGTAGATGGTAGGGTTTGTGTAGAAGACATGTATCTGGTAGGGATTAGAAAACAAACCTGGTTTCATTTTTGTGAAGAAGAATGTGCAAGACAATATTAAGGTTTGACACTGGAGAAAAATTTTTAATTTCCTTGTTGCCCCCACATTGTGAGGAAATTGTTGGGTAATGGCTAGGATTTTACTTGGTGTCATCTTTTTCTGCTACAGGTTTTCTTTGGAAGAGTTTTTGTGACTGGAAAAAAAAAACCCTCATTCTGTTTACGTGTTTTTGGGTATCATTCTTTGGTTCAAGAAAATCCTTAAAAACCCAACCCCACACCCAGAAATTATGGACTAAATGCCACCAAAGCTTTTTTAGTCATTGGCGGTGAAGCGAATAGATTTTAGTAATCCTGTCAAGAGATGTGTGTTGTCTAAAGAGAAACATAATACAACTTTGAGTTGCTCCTGAATGGCTTCAGCAAGATAAATATTTTTGTGTGCAATGTTTGTCCTAATCCTTTCCAGGTAACCTGTATTTGGCTGACAAAGGCTTTGCTTATCAGGGAGGTAGAACTTTACTAAGCTTTAACCGCTGTGAACTTCGTGTTGTTACATCCAAAATGCGTCACAACTTGCTGTGAAGGGTTTGAAAATAGTACAAAATAAAAGCACTAGTTTGAGCTGTAGTTCTCGAGACTCAACATGGATGCTGAAATCAGAGAGCAAAGGAAAAGACTTCCTTTAAAAATTTGTGCTTAGCACTTTTTTTCCCCCCTGCCCCTACAGGAGCCTTGAAATTTATTTTAAACTAGTGATTCATTGGAAACAGCTGACAAACCTGAGCAGGCCTAGATCTGATCTTCAGAGCCTCGCCAGAAGCCTTGGAGACCTTTTGGTCAGCAGTAACAACCCAGATGAGAAACACAAGGAGTGCGCTAGAATAGGTCTGGCAGCAGATACAGAATCCACGTAGAAATCCTCCTTTTTTGCTTTTTTTTATTCCCCCCAGTGGTGTCAGACAGGTGGTGATTCAGCTTCCAAAACAAGCTGCTGCTGGTTTGCAGTGCAAGTAGAATGAATGTGGAACTGCTCCCAGCAGAAAGAAACATTTCTGGGAAGCGAGCTGGAGCGTTTCCAAACCAATGTCCCATGGAAGACAAGAAGCATTATTAAAAGAGGCTGAAGGCACAGTAGGGGAGAAGTGTCATATCTTGACAAGTGCAGCCTGTGGGTGTTGAGCATGGGAGAGAGGTTAAATCACCCTTTCAGATCATATGTGGTGTAATTCATTCTCTTGAGCTATTTATGTCCAATTATCTATTGGCTGCCATAGGGATAAATACGGTTTTGTGTTCTGTCTTGAAGACCAAACACTCTAATGATATCCAAAAGGCTGGATTTCTGTCTAGGTTTGTGGCTAGAAAATTCTGCCTGAGTCAGTGTGGGATTTCTCACAGCACATGCGTTTGTTCTGTTGGAAGTTGGCTTTTCTGAATCAGAGTTCATGAAATCTCAAGCTTAAAGCCTCTCATGTCTTGTCCCAACTTCATAAAGGCTGAAGGAGTGGCCCTTAGGAGCCCTGCTCTGAAAACCAAAATAAACCATTTTTCTGCATACGTTAAGCAAACTTTTGGCTTTCCTCAATTACCTAGTGCCTACCAGAGAGCTGATGTTTTTGGCTCAAAGACACGTCAGCGTAAAGTCTGTCTTGCTTTCACAGAGTATTTAATTTGAAAAACTTGCAGAGCTGAGTTTATGAAACTTGAAAGCAGTTTTCTATTCTAAGACCAAATTCAGCACCTTTCAGGAGCTCTTGCGTGCCCTTATTTTCCTATTAGTTGGTCTCTAAATAGAGTATTCATCTTCTCCCAGGAAGTACTTGCTGGCTTGGGTTTTAATTAAGACCTGGATTTCAGTCATAACAACCTACAAGATGCCAGGAAAAGCTTAAAATATTCTCCAAACGTAGTGTCATGCACAAAGATCTTTACCTTTTCGTAAATAAATAGTTATATCTGCAGTAAGGATTAGTCTTTTTTGTCTGTATGCCTACCAAGGGATTTTCTATAAATAAACGGAGTCATTCATAATCTATTAAATTCTTACCTCAAAGCTGCAATTACAGGGATTGGAAGAACTAAAACGTATTAGATGCAACTTTAATAATTTTTTGCTTTCTCTGCTGAGAAATGTGAAACTGATTCCTGAGCCAGTTCGTGTATTACATGATTAAGGACCCCTGAATGCATCTTACATCTGAGTGCTCTGTGTTCCACTTACTGTTCCAATACAAAACTCTGTGAATCCATCGTTTGAATGGGGTCTACTTGGGGTGGAGGGTTTTAGAGGAGATGTTTGAAGAACAACAGCTATTCCTAGACGGTAGAGCGATCCCAGAGAATGTGGGTATTACAAATCTTTTTTTAAAAAAAAAAAAAGTTGATAGACTGATAATGTGTATCCACGATTAGGAAGTGTCAACTGGGCGCTAAAGAGATGAGATGCTGTAGGTGTGTGGAGGGAGAGAGGAAGACACAAGGGGAGCTTGGATGGAGAATGCTGGAGTTAATGCTTATTACAGAAATTCTGCTGTTGGCATATCTGGCCAGTGACCTAATGCATCTTCTGTTTCTCTTCTTGCTTAACTTTGCAAAGAGAATGTAAACTACTGTTTTGTTTTTCATCCTCTGCTTTGCTGTCCCATATCATACCATTTAAACAATCTGCTTTTCTTCCTTTTTATTCTTTAGACGAAGCTCCAGAGATGCTGCCTGACCTAGTTTTAACTTAACGTGTACTGAAATGGTTGAATTTTACATGCACTGGCAGCTTTCCTTTTGGTTAAATAAGGGGGAGGGATTCTATTCTTAATTAAATACACCACACTGGAGATTTATAGTCAATTGGCATGACCTGACAGGCAAACTGGGTAATTCTTGATTGATTTAGTAATGAGCATTCTTTTTATTTTAGTGCTTACACACTTAGTTCATTAACAAGTTTAATAAACTAATGAGCATATGTAGAGAGTTGACTTAAAATTAAGGCTCTGGAGTAGCATACTGGGTTGATCTAGGCTGGAGTTATCTGCATTAAAAGCAATTCTGCTATAGTGGAAGTATAAATGTTTCATGTGACAAAATTTTTGTTTTGCAGATGGCTTATTCAATCAGTATATCAGCCAGCAGGAATACAAGCCACGCTGGGGACAGATTATTCCGAAAAGCACCAAAGGTAAGGAGGTTTCTTAAGCTATAACCCGTGTCCTGCCAGTTCTGTCTTGTTCCTTTGAGGATATTGAGCAAGAAACTGATGCAAGAAAACCTCCTCTAGGCCAGTTGTTCTAGGGAATGGTTTGATCTAAGAAAAATTTGCATTTGTCTGCAAAGGCAGTGAAATGCAACCTGATTTCTGGTTGAGTAAGGAACACTACAGGAACACTTGCTGTAACTTCAAGGATAGCTAATCAGTTCAGAAACAAATCTCAGAATATGAGTTAAGCATGAGAGCAGTTACCTGACTTGGCCAGACTTAATGCATGGAGTCAACTCAAGTGTACAGAAGAGAATGGTAAATAAATACGTTATCTTAATGGGGAAGGACTGTCTATCAGGGAGTGAAGCAATAGGATGAGGGATAATGGTTTTAAATGAAAGAGGGGAGATTTAGATTAAAGAATCTCTTCCTACTGAAGGTGTTGAGACACTGGAACAGATTGTCTACAGAAGTTACAGATGCCTCTTTCCTGGTGATGTTCAAGACCAGGCTGGATGGGGCTTTGAGCAACCTCATATAGTGGAAAATGTCCCTTCCTATGGCAGGGAGACTGGAACTAGACGATCTTTAAGGTCCCTTCCAACCTGAACCATTCTATGGTAACAGGGAGCATTTTAAATTTGAGATGTCTTCTGAAGTCTTGGTCTGGTTATACAGTAAATCTAAACTGCAGAATCTTTTTTTCCATTACTCTCTGTCTTGAAGAGACTTGTAGTGGCAGCCTTGACTACAGAGTACAAAAATCAATGTCATGCAGCAAATGTAGGATTGAAGGTGACAACCGCACTGTACCCAAACCTCTTGGGAAGGGTTATCTATGAATACAAGCAGATTTCTCTTCCAGCCGAGTGTGGGTTGTCTTTCTAATGTTGCTTGCCATAGATGACACCTATCCTGAATGCTTAAGCAATCTAAAGTGTTTGGAAAGCTGCTTTAATTGGACAGTTGGAATTCCCTTATATGTGGGAATAAGTAATTGGTGCAAAGCTGGCTAGGCTATATTTATTTTATTAGGTCTTGGCTTCCATCCCATGGGCATGTTGTTCTGCCACTTGAGTATATATTCTCACTGCTCGGCCTTCAGGCAGCTCTCAGGTAGGGTGAGATGGAAGAAGAGCAAAAGGTTGTCCATGTCCCCTCTGCTGGAGAGCTGCAAAAGTAGCTCAGACTTCATTTGTGGGGACCAGAATACTTCAGGAACTCTCGAGCTCCTTTCCAAGGCTCTCAGAATGGCAGCAGAGTGCTGTATTCACTTTAGCTACCTGTACTGTCAGTCACCAGGTAATTCAATATAAAACTCTGTACGATTTTATAATGTATGGAAGGACACTACCTGGAGAGAACGTCATGCTGATGTTTAAAGAATGGCGAGTTACTAAGTTGGTCTGCTTCTGTATAGTACTTAGGCTGCATGTGAGGCTGTATTTTTCTTTGGTTTAAAAATCTTATAATGGAAAATTCTCCCTTCTGTCTTTCCTTAAAGGTGATGGGGAGGACAGCCGACCAGGGATGAGAGGTGGCCACCAGATGGTTATAGATGTTCAGACAGGTGAGTAGTTTCTATGTTTTTTAACTGACTTAATTATTTAGTCAGATATTTTTCAGATAAACATACAAATGTATTTTTCTTCAGCGACAATCTTAACTTCAGGTTTTGAGGAGAAAAACCTGCACTTTCTAGTAGTTGGGTTAAATATTCTGCTTCCTTTCTGGAATTATGTTCCAACTGCCTTTCCCACCCCTCTTCTTCTCTATTAGTTCTCTGTTACGCCTCAGTCGTCGTCTTAACTAAGAAACCAAGAACAATTGGTTTTAATCTTTTATCCTCCTACCCTCTGCGAGCAGGAACTTAAAGAAGAGAAGAGAAATTAGGGATGATTATTTTTCTTCTGTGCTGCATACTATGCTCTTTGGAATAGTGCTCAAGCAATACATCGTATGTGGTGACAGATTCTCGTTATTTTTGTTGGAGTGGCTTCCAGTTTCCTCAGTGTGCAAGAAAGTCCCGTTAACTATCATTTATTAGGAAACATTTTTGTAAAAAATGTCTATAGGAGTTTGAAAGAATATTTCAGCCTCTGTTCCAAAGAGCCTGCAGAGATAAGAAAAGGGGGAGAGTATAATGAACAGTTCTTGGTGATTGTTGTTCTTCATAGTTTTATATATATTTGATTTGCTTTTAGTTAATCAGATTTCTGTGGTGCGTCACTCCTTACTAAAATAAGGAATGTATCTGCTGGCATCTTTGCTGAACAAATGATTTGTATGAGTAAAAGGTTTGTTCTTAGGAAAGGAGAAACAAGATCAGGGTGTGAATAGCAGAGATGGATATAGGGTGGTGTTGAGAGGAGCTGGCAAAAAAATTTGCCATTGCTGTGTCTGTCATGGTCATACGGACGGGGACTGCAGCATGTGACAGGGCAGTACCTTCGAGAGTAATTTGCTAAGTCATAGTGAACAAGCAAAAATGCAAGCGATAGCTGCAGTCTTTTGGCTTTTACACGGTGTAGTTACTGCTCTGGAGGAAGCACTCGAGTTATTTAATATATCAAAGCAAACTTTTTTTTTTGTTTTGTTTTGTGGAAGAGGTTTGAGGTTCATTAGAATAAAATGCTGTGGGAGGATTGCTGGTGTCTGCCTACAAAAGAAGCTGGGAACGCTCCCTAGTGGCCTTGGTGAATAAGTAGACAGGGACTGTTTCACAAGCACGGCGAAGGAACAGGCGGTGTGTCAATTTGGAGCTGATAGTCCTTTAAACCTCCTGAACATAATATATTCATGGTAGTGTGAGTCTGTGTTTCTCTTCTTGTTGGTTTTCTCAAGTCCTAGTCAGTCCTTTCTCTCTGCCTTTGACCTAAGCTTTCAGTCTGCTTTAACAAGGCAGTAAAAAGCATCAATATGTTTGATGCTTTTAAACATCCTTGTAGGGGGTTAAGGCCAGGCTGGATGGGTCTTTGAGCAACCTGGTCTAGTGGGAGGTGCCCCTGCCCATGGCAGGGGCATTGAAACTCTATTATCTCTGGGGTCCCTTCCAACTCTAAACATTCTATGATTCTGTGTTTCTTAACTTGCACAGAACTGGCTGGGGAGGACCTACGGAGTGCTCTCAGTGTGGGAGAACTGGATCTCCTTCCCTCGCACTCCTCCCTTCTTCATTGCAGCTTTATCCAGCGGTGGCAGGAGGCCTTCAGAAAGTTTCTTTGTGGGATATTTGGGAAGTTGCCCCTAGTTTTGCTTCCAGGTCCACTGAGGCTTGTAAAAGGCTAAGCGTTTTTGGAGATTATCGGTTTTGCCATTTAATTTGACTGATGAAGAGGCCAGGGGGGAGTTCTTGATGTTGTTCTTCTTAAAACAGCTGTTCTGATTGCTTGAGTTTTCCTTTTGAATACAGGTAATGTTTAATGAGACTGTGGGAATCCGGCCAGTTATATCAGTGTGTGTTTTGCAGACTGGAGCTGTAAAGCTTCCTGGCTAACCTTGAGCAAATCTAGTGTTAACAGGGCTGGGGGAGGGAGGGCAGGAACAGTGGCATATTCTTTCCCTCTAAGACACCCTCCCTTCCTCACTCACAGATTTGAGTTCTTTTCCTCAGAAGTCTTTAGAAACAGAAGAAAAATGAGCTCACTTTGTATTCCTTGTCAGAGAGGTGAGGTCCTTTTCCAAAAAGACCATTTTCTTCAAATGGATTCTTTTAGAAATGAAGCGAAACGCCAAAATCACACATGTAAGGAGGTTCTGAAGTTTCATATCGCATGGAATAGTGGTTGGAAGCAATTTTTAATCTCTGATGTCCAGACTTGCTAGAGCTGTAACTGAGCTCTAAATGGTTCTGCTTTTGGATTAACCTCAAGGAAATATTAACTGGTTATTACTGACTACAAAAATGTAAGTTTATTTTTACTAGGGTTTTGTAATGTTGCTGTGCCTGCTGGGTGCATCTGCGTTAGTGTCAGGATAGAGGATACAAGTTGGGAAGTACTTGAGCTAGGTCTCAAGTTACTGACAGCGCGTTGAGTCACTGAGACTCACTCTGTTTATGCTGTTTCAGGTAAAATGTGGTTTAAGTTGGTCTAAACTGCTTTTTAGCATGTTTTACCTTCCAGTTAGGGTAGGCTGAAAGTAATTCTGGCACCTCTGCTGGCAACTAGTACCTTGTGCTGGTTTCCATCTGATATTCAGTCTCTTAAGTGCCTGCTGTGTTTGTCTTAGAGTAAGTGTAGCGTTCTTTGTGCTTAGAAAAACTTTTAAAGCTTTTTGAAATGCAAGCATAGGCATTCTTGTATACAGACCTGAGAATGCAGCCCTATATCTTCCTATAGGAAAAAAATCTGGGAGTTACTGATTCTCACAGTGTCTTCCATGTTTTTAATCGTATTAACACTCAGACTCTGGATGGCAGAATTAGGAAGTTGGTTTTGGCGTGCATGTGCACAAACATTTAGTGAGAGGCATTCCCAGTTAGAGTTGGAAACCACTGTTATGTACTTTAAAGCTTTAGACTGCAAATGAAAACAGAAGGCTCATGTTATTTCTCCTTTCTCCTGCAAGGTGCACGTCTTAACGTGTAGTTCCCCATAAGGGAGGCTGAAGAGTTCTCTGCACTTCTCGAAAAGAGGAAGTGAAAGTATTTGGGCAGTCACAACCCAGGTGCACGGAGGAAAACAAAAGTATTCCCACAGCACCAAAAGTGAAAACAACCCCCAAATTACTCAAGAACTGTGTTAAGTGCACTGCGAGTCAGTCATGAGAGGCCGTACTGCTGTTTGTGGAGGCCCTGGCGAAATACTCAAGCAGTAAAATAAGGCTTGTGTCTAGTAGGGTGTTCCCAGATGCATTAAGCCCTAATGCAGTTTTGGATGCGGATGTAGACATCTAGTATTGTTACCTTCATTAACATAATTTTGATTATGCCCTCTCAGGACTTTTTGTAATTCAGATATGACACGTGTTTTGTAATGCCAATGCTTAATCTGGATGAAGGTAGGAATGTGTAAGGGGATTGCAGATTCAAGTTTCAAGGAACGGCGTTGGTACTTTAGAGGAAACCATGTACTGTCTTTTGGAGATTTGCTTTAGAGTTCCATAGTTAAGGAGGAGTTTGTCTCCTTTACTCTTATGGGGCAGACACAGTTTTATGGGCATGGCAGTGTAGTGCATAAAACCATAGAATTTATTTCAGTAGCAGAATTATAGACTGCATAGAAATAATTCCATGTAAAAAAGGGATCTTTTGTGACATATTCCATTTGTTTAAATATTTGTCTTTTATTGCATTTAGATAAAGCCTTCTGAAGTTTTCTGACGAACCTGTTTTAGAAATAATAAATAAACAACCAACGTGATTTCTTTTTTTCTTTGCATTTGTCTTCTGGCAATTGAAACATTTTTTTGAAGGAAAATACTAGTGGAGTGTCTTTATTGATGAGTTACCTCTGCTCACTCACTGAAATGAAACTACTCGGTAATTTCGGTTGTATGTTATTTTGCTTTTCCTGGAAAGGAATTCTACTTGCTTCATTCTATTAGATAAGCAAGAAAAAAATCTGTAGGTGGGGAATGGTGAGAGATTCAGAGCAGGGGTGCAGTTGTGCCCGTGGAGTATGTGGGCAGCACAGTGGAAATGATGAGGCTGGTTCAAGAGCAGCATGGAAAGATGAAAAAGATGAAGTGAGAGCAGCAGACATGAAGAAGGATGCTGTTTTGCCTGAGGAAAACACTGGTATCCATAAGATATTTAAAGACAGGACTTGTGTACAACATGAAGAGATCTCTGAAACAAAACACAGATGGCTTCTAAGCTCTGAAACACAAACAGCTGCTGAATCCTGGAGGTTACTCAACTTCACAGAGCTTCAGCATTTCAGAGGAAGTCTGTGTGCCTGCCCGGACCAGCCCTAGCCTGAAAAAAGTTAGTCAGACACCATCTACCCTGAATCTGATTCAGAAACTAAGTGGTGTGAAAATTCAAGGTCTGGCTTTTTAGCTGTGCTTTTACATGTGCTTACACATGCTTTACATATGCAAAGCATGTGCTTACACAGTGGACGGCGCTGCTTGCAGAGACCTAAATCTGTCGTTATTACATAAGGAAGTGATGCCCTTTTGTGGGTGACTTTCAAGGTACCTTAGAGCTAGATTTTTTATTTCTACGATGAGGGGAGCAAATTGGGAGGGCAGCGTCTGATGTACTAGAGAATAGGACTCTGGGAGTCAAAGGGACCATGAACTCGTGAGGTTCAGCTGAGACCAACACAAAGTCCTCAGCCCGTAATGTAGCAGCTGACTGACTGTGTGGGAAGATGATCTGCAAGGTGGCAGAGAGCTGAAGGTTTGTCAACGATGTGGTGAGGAAGGTCAACCTCCTACCAAACTGTATCAGCAGAAGTACAGCCTGCAAGTTAAGGGGAGCAATGATGTCCTTCTCTTTGATATTTGAGGCCACATCTGGAGTGCTGTGCCCGGTTAGGGCTCTCTGGTGCAATAAGGATGGTGACAATCTGAAAGTGAGCCCTGTGAAGGGCCACTGAGGTGTCAGGGGCTGGAGCACATGATGTATGAGGAGATGTGTAGGAAGCTGGTTTTGTTCAGCTTGCAGAAGAAAAGGCTTATGGAAGTATCTTAGAGCAGTCTTGAGTTGGTGGGAGACCATGGAGAAGATAAACTTATTTTGAGGAATGCAAAGAAGGGAATGAAGGGTAATGGACACACCGCGGCAATGAGAATCCCAGTTAGATATTAGGAAAAAAAAAGTGAAAATTATCAGGGAGCAGGGATCCACAGAGCCTAAAATATCCATCTTTGGAGATAGGGAACTCTTTAGTTACTTTCCCTGTGTGACCTAGTCTGTCACTGGGGTTACAGTTGCTGAGAGGACTGATGGCCCTGATGACTCACAGAGGTCCCTAATTCTTTCATGTTCTGTGGAAAGCTGTTTTAGCAGAGACATGGAAATACCACTTGACCAAAGTGCTTAGGTAAATCTGTGACCGGGACTGGAATATATTCAATAGGCCTGTTTATTAGAGGGGAAAAACCAGGGGCGCTGAGGCATAGCAGGCATCTGTCAGCCTGGCTTCAGCAATCTGCAGTGCAACGTCCTGATTGAATGAGGAAGACCACCGAGTAGCCTACCAATGATTTAACCACACAGAGTTAACAAGTTAAAAAAGATTTTGAAAGCATACGTGAACCTAGACTGAAACTACTCCTGAGTATTTAACAGGGACTGGAAAGGCTGCTTTCTGCGGTCTTCTGAAAAATAGAACTTAGAGAGAACTGGACAGGAAACGTTAATTTTTGGGAGCGTGTGCTCTTTAATACTTTGAGGAATGCTCTGGCACTTTCTGGTCTTTCACAGAGTAAGGCAAGAAAAGAATTCGGATGTTATAGAAACATTTTTGACTGAGCAAGCAGTTTAGAAATATTCACAGAACATATTTAATTCAAAGTGTTGAATTTGTATTCAAAATAAACATAGAGGAGATAAGGTTAAGATGCTGGAGGAGGAATTTGACTTCCTAAATGTAGCTGGTAAAAACTCTGGATAAATATAACTCCTTTCATGTTTTTCTTGTTGCCTTGCAGGTAGGTTTGAAAATTCTTCTGCTCTGTCCCTAAAGCGGGATAGAGACTTGCTTGAATAAAGCAGCGTCAATATTGCTGCGTTACATATTGCTCTGGTTCAAAGGAAGAAACCTTCCCTCTGCCAGAGCAAGATGTATCCTGAGTTCCCAAGTGCTGCTGCAGTAGAAATAGTTATATTGATGTGAGGCTGCCGAGCTGCCCTGAAGGCTTCCCGTTCCTGCTGCCTGGAAGTTTGCGGTCTCTTCCCCGTGTCTGCCCTCTTCTTTGAGTATTTTTCTGATGCGTTGTTTTTTGGTGGGAACGCCTGGGAGCGCTGGGCAGGCATTCGGCATCTGTCCTTCCCGCAGGATGGAAAAATAACCTTCCTCACAAAATCTGAATTGACAGGTAGAGCAGAAGGTGTGATACTGGTTGGGGAACGGAGTGGCGCTAAACTTGGTGGCTTGGTTGTTGTTTTTTTTTTTTTAAAAAAAAAAGAAACACAGAACAAACACTGGAAAGAAAACAAACCTCAACAAAAAAAACCCCACCCAAACTAATTTTTCTTTACATCATTGAAGAACAACTTCATACTTTAGAAGAACCGTGAGAAACTGGTTTCTTGACATTACCAGCAACAGATGCATTTATGTATTAAGGAACGCTCCTTTACAATACAGAAACTTCCCACAAAAATACATGTCTAGTTCTGTAATGAGATTTAAAAAAACTATAGTCTGAAATAGTCTAGATAGTGATGGAGGCTTTCGTTCTTCTGAACTAGAGTTTTACATCAAGGTGAAAAATAAGCTTGGCACGTCGTTGGTGTACGCTTGTGTTATCGCAGTTGCTCTTGGACTCCGGGGATGCTCACGGCTCACCCTGGCTGTATGGTCGTACTCCTCTTTCAGCACTTACATGCCATTTAATTCTGTCAGCTTGGATTTAGGTAACTTTCAAAATCTTGAGTTTTCATCGGATTCTTTCAGGTTTGCTATTAAATTTCATCTGAGACCACAAAGCCTTTACAGGCAGGCCTGACGTTTTGGCAAGGCCCCAATAGGATACTTAGCTGGTGCCAAATCTTTTTATTTTTCTCGGCTATCAATGAAGCTGTTGTGGTAATGTGGGTTTTGTGAGCTGTGAGAATTTATGCGCACAAAGGGACCTGCTCTTTGCAGGGAACACTGGGAGCCCTGAGTCCAGGAGGAAGGGTAATTAAAGTTAATGAACCAGGGTAACCTTTCCATGGTGATGACCACTATCCTGATGGTAGGTAAGGGTCAGGGACTATTCCCATTTTATAATCGCCCTTCTAACTCTGCTCTTTAATTGGTGTTGGATTAAAAAATGGCCATTGCCTCCATAATAGAACTGGTTTGTGGATTTTAAAGGAGTTTTTCAAAGCTCTGTAAGTCCTCAGTGGCTTGTTCTTGGACTTGGCTTCGTGTCGTGTTTTAATGCAGTGTTAAAATGAAGTATTTTTAGCATTTGAGACCAGGTAGTGATGTTTCTATAATGGGAGCAACTTAGTTATCTCTTCAGGCCAGAACAGAGACTTCCTTAAATGCTTCCCATGTTCAGAGCCTTCATCTCATTGTATCAGCACACCCAAGACTTTGGACTTGCTGTCCATGGAGCAGTTGTGGATTTAAGGTAACAGGCTCTAAAGATGGGCCCAAAACACTGACTTAAATCTGTAACTTCTAGTTACTTGCTTTTGCAGTGTTAGATCAGTCACTTTTGGCAAGGTGTTTCCCTTGAAGAGTTACTCATCCTTGAAGTAAGTATTTCTTTTCAAGAGATGGACTAAACAGAGAAGCTTTGCTACTGCTGTTACCTCAGAAATCTTTCTAATCTCTGTATCTTGCACCAAGTGGCATACGAGCTATCACAGACAGCCTAAAATGCACAGGATCTAAAATGTTAAATATTGCTCATTTCTCTTTCATGAATTTTCATCAGAAGGCTGTGGATTCGATTGCCTCTTATGTATATGTAGACGTAGAAAATGACTCCTTGAGAATTGGCTGTCTATCAACTCTAAAAATTTCCATTACTAAACCAAACCGCATTTCTTTGTCCTGGTGACTGGTCCCATCCAAAGAGGTGCTTTAAGGAAGAATTAGTTTCAGTTGCCCTTCTGATACTGTTTGTCAATGGTGTTTTGTAAGTAGAAGTCTCTTAAAGGCATTCTCTTAAAATAAAATTTTATTTTTCTTTTGTTTTGTTTTTTAATAGAAACTGTTTATTTGTTTGGTGGCTGGGATGGAACTCAGGATCTGGCTGACTTCTGGGCATACAGCGTGAAGGAAAACCAATGGACCTGTATATCCAGGGATACCGAGAAAGAGGTACGTTCTGCAAACGTTAATAATGCATTCTGCAAATTCTTAATAATATATGAATTATTGCATAGAAAAATGCCGTGTTTCTGGAGCGCTTGTATTGTTGCATAGTGTGCAGCGAGAGCCACAGACTTCAGACCTTCAAGTCCTGAAGATGTTTGGAAACACTTAGGCTGGCAAAAATGTGAGATGGATGTGAATTTGAAGTGTTAAGATTACTGGAGGGGAAAGGTTTATTTCTCAAGAGCAGACTGGTGGGCCAAAAATCAGTTCGGTGACTAGAACATGAGCTAAATAATTTGATAGGACTGAACAAGCAGACTGACTAATAACCATTTCAGGCACGGCGCTGGTGTTGAGCTCCAGAAAAAAAAAAAAAAGGAGTTTATTTTTTTTAACTTCTGTAAAAAATGTGAGGGGAAATGGACAGCTAACAGACGGAAATCTAGAGAACAGGGGTAACCGCCAGAGACCACGCAATCCCGAGAGCTTTCATGGTATTTGAGCCATTTTCCTTGGCCTGTTTTGCTCAGTATTTGACATGTGAAACCTCAGAAATGAATGTAGCTTGGGTTATAGGAGGTAACACAAAAGAAGTCCAAGACCTTTGGCTTGTGTACTTCACTGTATACTGTGAAATGCTAGGCTTCCATGTGATCGTTGTGTTTTTAGTTTGTTACTTGTTTGTCAGAGCATAACTTCAGGAAATTCATGCAGCCTCTTGAAAGGATGAAAAATTTGAGTTTCCATGACATTTTGATAAATTCAGGAGTTGATTATTTTTTTCCCAACTATTTTAAAAAAAAATATTAAACAAGTCCTATTTCCCTTCTGTATTTTTCCAGTTTCTTGTCATAGCTTATTTTGTTAGCTTCCGTACCAGATTAAATAACACTTTAATATTGCCATTTTTTTCCTGGCAGAGGTGTTTAGAAGTTGTAATCAAGTAGGATAAATAACCCGAGCTGAAAAGAATGTCACAGTAAGGCACTTCCCGTAGCCTTCAAATCTCTGTGTGTGTCATGCACTTACTGTTTCTAACGTCCTTTACGAAACAGGCAATAACAAAACTGAACACAATATGCCAGTATCTACCATGATAGAGCTGTATGAAGGTAAAATTGTCCTTACACTTTATATCCTTGTAAGTTGTGGGGTTTTTTTCCTCCTATTGTAAGCTTTTTTTTTTTTCCCACTCTTACTCTTTTCATCTCTGCTCGTGGCTACTTCTGCGTTTACTGATACGATACTGAAGCTGGATTTAGTCTTCTGGGGTCCAGTTCTCTAGCTTGTGTTGCTTCTGTCTGTGTTGAACCACTGGGTTTTACTACTTTTGTCACTGCTTACCTAACAAGTGACATCCTTAAGGTAATGAAGGGTGTGCGTGTGACAATATCAAGGGGGAAATTTGGACTCATCTCTTATAAACTCTATGGTTAAAGGTAAACAGCTAGACTTTCCCTTCCTTTGTCTCTCGTTGAGGTTGGAAAAGTGAAGAACACCAAAAGAAAACAAGAGATGACAATTTTAACTCTTCTTTCACTTTTCTTCTTGCTTCATAGCTATGTAGTTTGTATTTTTGTCTAACTTAGGATGCAGGGAAATGAGACCTTCCTGTCAAAAAAGAGTTACGGTGTTTTCTTCCTGCACAGAGCAGTGTGGGTGGTTCTAGTTTTTAAGGGATTAATTTTCCTTTTTTATTGGGATCCTGCCCCATACCGTTGAGCTTCTGTAGAGCTTGGAAGACCTGGATGGGATGTGAGGCAGGAGCAGCTTATGTTTTCTCTTCTAGTTCCTCACACCTGGTTCTAGAAGGGTGAAGAAAGAACTTGTGCAAGGAGAAGGGCTGAGAGGAGGCACAGTAGAAGAGTTGTGATACAGTAAAGTTGACTATAAAGGGACTTTGGAGGAAAAAAAGTTACAAGGTGCGATGGAAGTTGAGGAGATTGAAATGGAAGAATGAGTTGAAGATACGGGTAATTTTGAAGAAGAGACCTACTTAACAGAGAAATGTGGGGTAGAATGTGTGTAGCTTTAGAAGTGGAGATCTAGAAGGACTCTCTGTGTCGATACAGTCTGCAGTGGAGTTCAGAAGAAGGCCTGCCAAGGCATAGTCCAGGGTTTTGGTGATGTACTGAGGTACAGTAAACTGGCAGCTGCTGTGTTTTCAAACTAGCAGTGTTGGATTTTGGGTTTTTCTTCGTAAAGAGATCTGGATAAAACCTGATTTAGAAATTAAAAGGTCAATTTCAAATGTTGAGAAGTAAACTAAAAAACAAAGACTCCAGATGTTTCTCTAACAGGAACATCAACTATTCACAAACAATTTGCTAAAAGGAAATGTCTGTTGACATGGAATTTTAAAAAATATCCAGAGTAGATTCCAGTAGAACTTAGTCTTGTTTTTGTGTTGTGCTTGTTCTGTTTCTGGCTCTTTTGTTCTAATTAGTCAGTGACAGTGGTAAAATTACCACTCAATAATTCAGCTGTGATGAGCAGAATGGGGTAAAAGTTGCATCTTAGCCAGTGTTGTCGTAGGGGTAGTGCACAGAAGTGCTTTTGGGGTAAAGATACTGGTAACATCTGTTGCAATGCCAGATTATCATCATCATCATCTTCCCCTTGGCATTGCATTATAAAAAGTTTGTGTGGCCTTTTTAGTAAACTGTTGCTGCTGTTTATTTCCCAGTGAGCTGGAGAATCATAGAATGGTTTGGGTTGGAAGGGACTTCAAAGATCATCCATTTACAACCCCCCTGCCATGGGCAGGGACACCTCCCACCAGACCAGGTTGCTCCAAGCCCCATCCAGCCTGGCCTTGAACCCCTCCAGGGATGGGGCAGCCACAGCATCTCTGGGCAACTTATGCCAGTGTTTCACTACCCTCAGAGGAAAGAATTTCTTCCTAATACCTTAATCTAATTCTTTCCTCTTTGAGTTGAAAACCACTAACCCTCATCCTATTACTACAACATACTTCTTCATAAGAAGAAATATCTCTTTGTCACTTGAATTAGCATTTGGGATTTTTTCACAGACTAACAAATACAATTTTCTGTAGCCCTTTTTGTGTCAGGAAAAAATGCTCACAACAATTCTGGAGGAGTTGATGACTTACAGTCTTAGGGGGTTTAGAGGACCTGCTTGCATTGTTGGGCCGAACCTCCAGCATACGTACCACAGCTGGTGATGGACAAACAGACCTCAATTAGACCTTCCCCACCATCCTTTCAGTGTATGGATCTGGCAAGGCTCCTGGAATCCTTGTCAAATCCTCCTTCTCCAAGCTTGCATCCTTCCAAGGAGATGCACTGTGAAGCAGTTCAAGACCTCTGAGTGGTACCCACAACTTCTGTCCTTCTGTTTCCTCTGTGGGATGCTCAAGTGTGTAATGGTTCTACAAATCAGTTGGCACAAGGCACAGCCAAAACATGTCAAGTTTAAGTGCCCTTAAAGGTTTTTACCCTGAACCAAGTGGAATGTCCTGACCAATGCTCCAGGGTTTTTTAGTGGTTGTTTATCAGTAGACTTTTTCAGGATTTGGGAACAAATAGCTTTGAAAAACAAACCTCGTCATTCACTGGGCATTTTGATACTAGGCCAGTGTCAATTATTAGACAAATTTAATGTTTATGTTTTGGTTTCTAATATTTCTAGTTTCCAAGTGGCAGCTTTCTCTTTTGAAGGCTAATTTAGTGAAATTTAGTACAGGAGGACAGTTTAAGTGAGCTGTAGGAAGGACTTTGCTGTAAATCGATAGTTATGTGGGGTTTTTAAATAGGATCAAAATGCTGAGGGATGTCGATGCTTCTGGGGGTTTGATAAATGAGGGCAAAGCAACACGAGGGTGGGCATACTTTGTGTGTCATGAGTATTCCTGTACCTTGGTTGAGTATTTCCGAGATATTTGAGAAGAGCTAGAGGATCTCCTTCAAACATTGTGTTTACTGAGTAAATTAGTGGCTTCTGTAGTGCGTATTTGTAAATGTGGTTTGTTGACTCATCCTCGTTCTGACTTTTTTTAGAGGAAAATCCTGCTCAGAAATCAGCTCCATGAAGGATGTGGAAATTCTGTAAATGGGTTAGGTTTAGGTGAGACTGTTTCTCAGAAACTTTTTAAAGTGTTTTTTGCCAAAGGCCCGTGGGTAGAACTTGAAGGTCTTGCCATGGGTTAACTGGTTGAGAGGATAAATCGGTTCTCACAATGAAGGAAAGCGGAGGTCAACAAGTGCCTACTGTTCAGTAGGTTCAAAGTGATTTAGAAAATCGGTGTATTGTAAGGTGACAGTTTGCTGGGAACACCAGCTGCTTTTCCAGGTTACTGAAAGTGAAAACTGACAAGTGTAGAAAGATTAACAGTGAGAGCCAAGGTAAATTTCATCTGCTATTGTATTTCCAGTTAAATTTTCTATGTGTCTGCATGTATTTCTTAGTTGACATGGATGAATTTACCCAAAGCTTTCCATGTCATACATGCATTTCATGCATTTGTAAGAGTTTGTGACACCTATGACTAATACTATTTTTATTTTTTTGGGGTGTTCTGCAGAAATACCTAAGTTTCTCTCAATAAAGCTTTGTGCTGCTTCAAGTGTAGGAATTGAACTCGTCTCAAATATTGACTGCTTCCTGCAGATGGTGATGTAGTTTGGAAGATGCTTTGAGTAACTGGAAGGGTTTTATGTTTCAAACACTGTGATGTTTATGGACTTGAGATCTAATATACTGAATCTGCCGTGTCCTACTTCTGAGCAGTTCCAGTTGTACAGATGCTTGGTTGTACGAGGCGCCTGGTGCCACAAAAGCACATGGGGAGAGAGCAGCTGTCCCAAAAAAGCCTGCGATAGAAACTTGGATACGGCAGATACACCTCAGAGCCAACTTCCTAAATAGCGTAAATGCCTACAAAAGTAGGGACAAAGAAGGCAGATGCTGAAGTGAACCGAGTGAAAAGTGTTCTAGGCTGATCCTAAATATCTCATGCTAATCTTTTATTTTCCTCCCTGCTTGGTAACATAATGGTTTTTAAATGTTCTAGCCAGCATTCTTTCTCTAAAATGTTAGAGACTTCAGATATGCCTGACTGACTTCTCCAGTGATTTCCACACAGGCAGCTAAAACTGAAAAAGAGCCTGTTGAGAGAGGAGTACCTTGATTATTTTTTTTAAGTAAACCTTTTTGAAAAGGTTTTGATCTTTCAAAGGTAACTTCTGATTTGTTTTATGCTACCTAAGGAGCTCTGTCCTCTTAACCTTTCTCTATTTGTCTTTTTTAACTTTTTTTTTTTTTCCTTTCAAAGAAAAGATCATCTATACTTTAAAATGGGTCTGAGTCTTAAGTTATTCAGTTCTGTCCCTTGGTACCTGCAGTTCTTGCTTCCAGCATGAAAAAAAGCACAGAAAACCAGCCAAACTTCAGTTATTCCTAACACCAGATGTTTCAATGTTTAGAGGTCCCCTTCTTCAAAGTCAATTATTCCTAACACCAAATGTTTCAACGTGTGGAGGTCCCTTTCCTCCGCACATGGATACTGAAGTCGGTCTTGTAGAGAAGGGAGTACTTAAATGCATTATGCACGATGTCCTGAAGGCTGCAAAGCTTTGGCAGCCCTGGAACTTGTTTGTGCCAGTCTTCTGATTATATGCCATCAAAAAGCCTTCAGTTGCAAAGGGTACAGCTTGTAAACTACTTCTACGCCTTGATTTGTGGCATTTATGTCCCAATAAAAATCACGGCTTCAACTCCAGTTGAGTTTACTGCTCTCATCTCTGATCTGGAATTCAGCTTTATTTTACTTATAACTTCCCAATAAAGTCATATTACATCATCCAGTTCCCTCTAAATTGCAGATGAGACTATATAGAGACACGCAAGGGTGGCTGTGTCTGCATCTAAGGAAGGGCACACGTTATTCAACTGCTCAAAGTATTACTAAATCATACCTGAAAATTGTGTGAAGTGATGGATATTGATGCAAGGAAAGCTGCTTTGTATCTTTTGGTGCTTTAAAGACAGAAATCCGTACCTGTGGGCCAAGAGCCAGCTGGAATTCTTGGAACCCTGCATTTCACACTGAATGCATGGGGGGAAAAGGGGTTTTAAAGAAACAGGAGAGTACTTGGGGGTAGAAGATGGGAAAGCTTGTTTACTTGCCAACAAGGTGAAAGTAGCTTCATGCACCAGTCAGCTTTGCCTTGGGAGCGGGGTAGTCTCTCATTTCAGCCAGGCTAGGAAAGGCTGCCATTCCATTAACATTCCTCAAGCTGTACAAATAGAGAAATCCCTAAAGAAATAGTAGTTATCCCAGTTTGGTAAGATAAGGGGAGCATTCTCGAGTAGTATCATAGACAAATCCTTAGCTAAATTTTCTGGCTAATTACATGCTTGAAAATGTACTAAGTTCTTGTGGACCTTGCTGCTAATAATAAATGTATTTCTGTCACCGGGTTTTGGAGGTAATTAAGAGTTAAGCTTTCTGGACTGTCTCGAGAGCGTGTACTGGCAAAATGGATAGTGCATTGATATGTTGAGTTCTCAGGCTTGAAGAAGCTTAGTATGTTTGATAGGACTTAATCCGTGAATTTTCTAGGGCAGGTATGAATTAACTGACACTGGGATCGGGGAGCTTTTGGGTTCCAGTCCTTGCATTGCTCCATCTGGCTCTGTTTTCAATGCTCAGTCTTTTAAAAGCTCTTCCACACGTGTTTGCTGCCACACTGCTCTGCTTAATATATGCAAGAGAAGGATTTAGCTTGGTGCTTCACAGACCTCCAGTGAAAATACTTGCACTGTTTCTTGGCTTGATTTTTTCCTCTGTGTTGATTATTGCGAAATTGAAGATGCCTTGTTTCCGAAGCTATGACACAGCAGAGACAAGCTGTGCGCTGCGCTTCCAGCCGTAATTGCTGTGGTTCCTGCAGCTGGATGGCTAAATTATGTTCTGAGAACAGATGAAAGGTGATTTTAAACACAAAATTCAGAAGCTACATCTTTCCTCATCCGTCACTTAGTTCAAAAGAAGGCATGGCAGTCCCCACAGTTCTGTTTGGTTTCTTTTCCAATTAAAGAAATATTCTGCTCATATATATATATATTTTTTTTTTTCCTTCTTGCTGTGTTGCTATAACAGCTAACAGAGGAAGCCTGCATTACACTGGGCTTAGTATCCATATCCCCGAGACTGCAATCTCATAGCCATGCATTAACCTGAGGGGGAAAAAACTCTAACAGCCACTCTTCTGACTTTCTAACACCTCTGGGTACAAACTACTTTTTCACGTGTCTATGGTTGTCTTGGCTTTCTCAGAAACATCCAAGAGCCTGTGGCTGTCATAGTATTTGGACTTTCAATGTCATATTTATCTATCACCAGCTTTTCAAGAATAATTAAAGAAAAAACAGACTACTTTATAAATTCTGCATCTTCATCTTTGTGGCTAAACAGTCCATAAACAACCAGTTGAATTGTTTTTCTCAGCCTGTTGGTCTGCAAATGTGACTGTAGCTGAGCGCAATAGTTTGCATCTATGGGGAAAAAAAAAAACCAACACCCCCCCTCAAAATCTCTCTTGGCTGGACCTTCGCTCACCATTGTTACTGGGAACAAGAGGACAGCGTGAACTTAACGATGCCTGAGAAAATGACCTCATTCAACATCCTGCAATTGTTAATGGGGTTAGTTAAATTGGGCACACGAGGGTTGTTGTTGTCCTGAGGGCCCGTCTCTCAGAGGTGGTGAAAGCTCCGCTTCTGCGGTGGGTCGTCTGTTACATTTCATCTGCGATACTGAAAGCGAAGTTGATGTGTAACAAAGCAGCAATTCACTTGTTTAAAATCTAAGAAGCTACAACTTTATATTGGCGTTTTGTCGGTGTGAGCAGCGCTTGGTTTGCAGGCAAATCGTGCCTTTTGTTAAAAATAACGCAGCGTTAATATCCTTCCACTGCGAGGTTGTCTTATATTAGGGTATTACTTCGGCGCCGCTCTTGCTTGCGGCTGTAAACTCAACCACGTCGGCTGGGTGACTTATTTATGACTGTCAACTAAACCCTAGACAAGACTTTCATACGCATTCCCGCAACCTGTTTCACATAAATGAAAGAATTATTTCACGCTGTTTGCGTGCTTGAAGATCTGGAAGAGGTTTTTTTTTTCTCCTTTCCACTATTCCAGTTGCTTGCCTAGAAATTCGCTTGGTCATAGAATGCTTTTATTTTACTGCTATGTGAGATCCTTGGTGTTATGCATCGAGGCCTTGATGATACCTTGGTGTGAGAATAAGCCAAGTAGGAAGGCAAAGAGCTGAGAAATGACCCAGGAACGTGGCTCCCAGCGTTGGCAGTAATGAAGGCTTTGGTTGCCAAAACCATTTCTGTACTGTAGGTAAACTCCTGCAATATGGCTGTCAAAAGCAGAGCATCAGTGCTTTGGAAAGTTCCCAAGTCAGTTCATAGGGAATACTGTATTTCCTTAGAGGTACATTAGTTAGGGGTTCATCAGAAGCCAGTAGATCATGTGCTAGTTCATTCCTTTCTGGAAATACTCTGAAATTGGTTGGTTCTGCAAGCAGGCTTGTTGGGAGACTAATTTTAATGGGTAATCCCGTGGATATAGAATGGGCATGTTTAGTTTGCAGAAGAGGAGGTTGAGAGGGAGACCTCATTGACCTCTCCAGCTACCTGAAAGGAGGTTGGAGAGAGGTGGGTGCTGGCCTCTTCTCCCAAGGGAATAATGACAGGACCAGAGGAAATGGTCTGAAGTTGCAGCAGGGGAGGTTTAGATTAGATATTAGGAAGAATGACTTCACTGAGAGGGTGGTCAGGCACTGGAATGGCCTGCCCAGGGACGTGGTGGAGTCACCATCCCTGGAGGTGTTTAGGAAATGTGTAGATGTGGCACTTCAGGGCATGTTCTAGTGGCTGAGATAGTTAGATTGGTGATTTGGGTGATTGGGTGGATTGGGTGATTTGTTTTGTGCACTTCAGGTTTTTTTGGGTGTGGGGTTGTTTGGGTTTTTTTTTTTTTGTTTGTTTGTTTGGTTTTTTTTTGGTGGGTATATGGTTGGACTCTGATCTCGGAGGTCCCTTCCAACCATGAAAATTCTGTGATTCTGTGAATATTAATAATAAATCTGCTTTCGTAGCAACGTTCATGTGCTGACCTGAGTTTGTGCTCCTCTATGCTGTGCTGAACCTGCCCTGATCCCTGAAGCATGGAGCCAACAGCTTGAGTAAAGCTTTATGTAGGAATGGGCCCTTCCATGGGTCATCGAATCTAGTCCGTTGCTATCATAAGGATCATGTCGTATGATCTCTGAGCTTAATCATTTGACTTATAAGCTCATTGAACCGTCTTTCAGAAATAGAACACCGGGCCATTTATTTTTTACTTCTAGTCTAAGCAGGGGAAGTCTCTTTGTGGGAGGCTCAGCTTGAGGCCATGAGGTATCAACAGTGAGAAATTAAGACTATCCTAAATGTGTGTGTACTTTGGGGACTTAAAAAAAAAAAAAAACAACCCAAAAGCCAACAACAAATTTCATCCTATTTGATTTTTTTTTTTGTTTGCCCACCTTAAAGAGATGAATCAAAAAAGCGTGCTAAAAGCTACCTCTGACTTTAATCTGCTCCATCATGTCTGAGTCAGATGCCCAGGAAGGACTTTGCAACTAAATCTATTTAGTCGCATTGCTGTAGGAGGGCACTTGTAAGCAGATTAGCTATAGCTCAAATATTCTGTCAACTGCCTGACCGAATGCTGTCTCCCGTGTCTAAGCTGTGGCTACACTCAGTACTTAATTATATGCAAACACTTGTCAGAAACTTTTTGTAATCCGAACGTTGTATTTGTCTTAAGACATTTTACTGTTTTCTGTGGAAAAAATTGTGTAGAGCCGTGGCTTTTCAGTACTGGTCCTGGGGAGTTTTAAGAGTTGTGGTTCTTAGCCAGGTTCTGATCTATTTAATAGGCTTACCGAAATATTTATTGGCAGAATGTATTTAAGTATGTTCTCAAAGAATATTCTTTATAGCTGTAAAAGAAAGTTTGAATATCTGTTATCTCTCCTAAATAGTGGCAAGGATATATTAGGGTGGAAGCACGTGGCTGCTGACCTAGCGTAACCATTAGCTTCCTGCTCTGCTTTAAGCTTATACTTAAGGCAAACTTGTAGAGTAATTGAATGAATGGAGTGTACACTTGGGATCCAAAGACTTTTTTGGAGTTATTCCTGTCTTGTGCTCCTACAAACGTTTCAGATCCTCAGTTTCATCCTTAGCTGAGTTTACCTTGTATGACAGTCCAAAGTTTGTAAGCCTAGTGCTACAGCTGCCGAGCCTTGGATGTGAAATGACCCACGTAGCACTGACTTTTGCTTTTGTACAGATTAGGAAAAAATGTCTGGGATATGTTACTTGTGGGATTCTTTTCTTGCATGCTTAAGAAACCCCAATAGAGAGCTCAGTACCCTGCCTGCGTGCCTGTGCTGGGCTGCTGTGGCCACCAGCGCTGTGGTGATGCTCCTGTGTACCAGCATGTAAGAGACCCTGTTCCATCTCGTGACTTGGGTTCCCAGCACGTGGTCGGTGATGGCAAGGGCATCAGAGGTGATCCATCAGCCTCCGCTCATTTTCCTTCGTGTTTTTGGGCTGACAAGCAAGACAAGCACTCTGTGGTACCATAAAAAAAAATCAATAGATTCAAGTCTTTTGTTAGGTTTCTCTTAATGAGGAACTTAAAATGCCTTCTGTGAGCAACGTGTATGGGATGAAAGCATTTTATTCTGTGTATGGCTATGGGTTGGTTTGATGGTTTGGTGTTTTTTTTTTTTTCTGTTGCTGGATTTAGTGCTCATCCTGG
>VZRU01017838.1:103979-133001 GCA_013398155.1 Pedionomus torquatus | reverse complement strand
CCCCCCCCGTATTTCTCTCAAAGATCATAGCTCATGGCAGGATTTTTTACCGTGGGAAACTTTCCTGTGGTTGGAGGCTGGAACAGCCCCGTATCTCTTTGTGAAGGACGGGGTTTTTGTTACCTTCAAAGACCCATTACGGGGTGTGATTGCTTGTGGGAGCGTCTGGTTATGATCTGTTAGAAAACAGCCTATTAATAAAACAGAGGCTCTTGTAATAGAGCTCTTCTTAATCTTCTTCCTATGTAGTTATTTATAGGCTGTGACATCTTAATTTTACCTCTCATCTGCATCGACTTCTGTTATTTTAAAAGATCAAGTGGCTTTCACACATCTCTGAGAATCGTTTCTGGAAGAAACGGTCTAAGGAAAACACAATTTTCTAAGGAATCCTACAGAAAAAAGCTTTAAGTCATAAGTCTGTAAAAGATGTGTTAAAGGTTTTTGCTGGTGCCTTTCTAAAGGGCAAAGAATTTACAGGATGCTGTGTTGTATAGATATTTCTATATTAATCCTGTATTTGTGTGATTACAAGCAGATTTTCTTGAATTCTCAAAGGATTTCCAGTTCCTGATAGTAGTTATTTGCCCTTATTGAGTGTGCACTGACCTACCTGGAGCACTATTAAATACATGATTCTCTTTATTTTTGCGGTTGTTTTCTCTATTAGAGTGGTCCTAGTGCCAGATCTTGTCACAAGATGTGCATTGACATCCAGCGAAGGCAGATCTACACGCTGGGACGCTATCTGGATTCCTCCGTGAGGAACAGCAAATCGCTGAAAAGTGACTTCTACCGCTACGACATTGACACAAACACCTGGATGTTACTGAGTGAGGACACTGCAGCAGATGGAGGTCCAAAGCTGGTGTTTGATCATCAGGTCAGCTGAAGTTCTCAATGTTTGCTACTCAGTTTTTTTTTGATTGTAGCCTCCTGTGACTTAGAAGTGCTGTACTGGGTAACAGCCGTGATGAGGCTGTCATCTGCACTTAATTAAATTCTAACAGCGGTGTTGTCTAATGCCACTAAGTACCAGACGAGCCGGGAGAATCGTAAAAAAACCTTTTGCCAACCAATTCCTTTGATTGAGACCCATTTTATTAAAGCTCAAAGCACAGTTCATCTGGTTTCAGTCGGTCTTGTTGAGCTGGGTTTGTGGATCTCGGAGGGCGTTGGGGAGCAACTTGCAAAGCTGTGTGTGGTACCTGCAGAGGAAAACTATGCACAAACTGCTGAAATGAGGCCAAGAGGATCAGGATTCTTACAAAACTGGTTATCTCTTAAAATTAAATGTGCTTGCTTTGTAGGCACTGAAACACCTGAAGGGAGTGACTACTAATTGTTTTAAAAGCCACACCTGTCCATCTGTTCAAACTGAATACTCTTTAAATTGTGTTTAATGGCTTTTCTGTACTTGAAAAGGGTATTTTGTTTTTAATTGATTTTTTTTTTTTACAAACCATGACCAAGAAGCAGCACATCGGTACTCATTTTTAAAACAGCCTGAGAACTGATTTTATTGGTACTAGCTGTTTTGTAAGCAAAGCTGCTGTTTACCAGCACAATATGCGCTTCTGCTGACGCTGAAAATTAAAGATACGTGTTGTCTGCAGAACAAAAGCCAATCAGTCTTTCTGTTCTATTAATAACAAATACCAGGCTCCCAGGTGTTGGGGAAAGGCAGGAGTAAATAGTCCGCTTGGCAAGGCTGCTCGAGATACCTTATTTGCCTACTTCTGAAATACTGTTTCTTTTTTTCCCCCCCTGCTGTCTCTTAGGAAAGAATGTCCTCCCTGAATTCTTTCTCGAGCTGCAGCTCTTCCTCTTCTCTCCCTCAGCGCCTACTGCGATAGCGCTTTTTGTTTAACCTTCACAAAAATGTGCTGCACTAGAGGTGTTTGGTATAAGCTTTGCTGAGTAGCATCTCTATCTCACTGTAATCTTGTCCGTGGGGTTGTTTTTTTTTTTGTTTTGTTTTGTTTTATTTTTTCCTTCCACCTCCCCCCAGCGTTTTGCAACGCTCTGGATTGCACTGAGTCTGAAAATATCACCTGGAGCCAGGGAGGTTTGTTTGATTTGTTCTGTGGCGCATCTCTCGTGTGCCATAATGGGAATTCAGGCTTTGGGGATAAATCTATTTCTGCTGCAATCTCATCAAAAATCCTTGGCCAGGTTATGGCCCTACTTTATGATGAAGTAATAGGAGTAACAATAAATATGTGCTTGGGTTGGAATCTGAGTAACAAATTGCAGGACGGTTTTGGATTTGGTTGAATGGCAGTTTTGAATTTTTCCCTTGTAAAGCCATTGTTAAAGGCAATAGTCTGTTAATTTTCTGACAGAATTGGCTATGGGTCCTGGTGAAAAACTCTAAAATATTTGCTACTAAAATCAGGAGCTGGAGACAGGATTTTTACATGATGAAGGATGCCTGTAGCCCTCCCCACACACTTTTTTTTAATTTTCTTATTAAATAACCAAGTTAAAATTAGACTCACATCTTAAATTAAGGGCTGTTTTCTGAGATTAATACCTGTCAACCGTGAAGACACATTCTTTTCTGCTCATTAGAGGTTGAGGAGATGTATAGAGTACCGTCTTATAGTTATCGCTTTGCAGGGGAGGGATGTTTAATCTTAAATCTTAGCGTTTTCAAGTCTTAATGTGCTGGCTTCAAACTGTTTCTCTTGTTCGTAGATGTGTATGGATTCTGAAAAACACATGATATATACCTTTGGAGGCAGAATTCTGACCTGCAACGGCAGCGTTGATGACAGCAGAGCCAGCGAACCCCAGTTCAGTGGATTGTTTGCTTTTGACTGCCAGTGTCAGACGTGGAAACTTTTGAGAGAGGATTCCTGCAATGCTGGCCCTGAGGATATCCAGTCCCGAATAGGGCACTGTATGTTGTTCCATTCTGTAAGTATCTGTGCCTTGCTGTTATTCATGACGCCTGACTTCAAGGAGAACATCTGGTTTTAATTTTTCTTGCAAGTTTGAAGCTCCTTAATCTCCCAAGTGGTGTGTTGTCTCGCTTGATTTTTATGGTCGCTGACGTTCTGATGCTTCTTTGGTAAGTGCAGGTGGTATTAATTTAAGACTTGGAGCTTTCATGACATGAACTGAATATAAAATTTCAAGTAAAAAACCAAGGTGTATTTTAAATAGTTGATTTTAATCAAATAATGGTAAATAGACACAGAGGCTGTGTTACAGTTTGACCATTTGAGAGTTGTTCTTTTAAAGTTGCTGAAGCATCTTAGATGTTTCGGGTCTAGCAAATAACCTGTGTGGCTACTCGAATGGTAGACTTGGCTATTGCAGGGGCTTACTGGGTGTGATTTGAGATGCACAGGCCTCATTGTCTTCTGTGCTGTATCTCTGCTTGTCTTGAACAGTTGTTAACAGCTGGGCACAGATGGTGTTATGGGCATGTCATCCAGAGCCCGATGGAAAGGCAGAGGGGTGCAGGGAGAGGGCTGGGTAGCGCTTCATTTAGTATTAAAAAAAAAAAAATCTTCCACTACCTTTTCAGTTGTACTTCTCAACCACATGTTTACTTAAGTGTGGAATTTGGGAACTGTGGCATTTTTTGCTGATGGTAGACTCTTGACTTGGGGGTGGGGAGGAAAAGAATTAAAATTAATATTGTGGCGTTCAAATGTTACCGATACTCCCAATTAAAAACTGACCAGTTTGAACAATTTACTGAGTTTATTTCTCTTTCTGTTTCAAATGGAAGAACAGGTCTTTTATCATGAATACTGTGTTTTCAGAGCTTTCAATTTCACTTTTTGTTTTGAATGGCTCTCTAAAATCTGGTCGAAAACATACTGCCACGCAGTATTCTGCAGAGGGTACCGAAAGATTATTTTTTGTTTTTTACTGTGACCATGGTAAATGTAAGAATAGAGGTTTCTGTAAGCACAGGTCATGGAAGTTTAGGGCTTTTGCTGTTTTCTCAACCATTTGAAAGAAAAATAATCTGCCTCTTATGGACTTTCCACTTGGCAAGCTTGAAAGAAGCAATAAACCTGTTATTCTTGGCTTGCTGCTTGCCTGTTCTGAGTTTAGTAATGTGCGGGTACCTGAATGCTTTCCCTTACAGTCCACCTTTTGTTCCTGTCTTTTTGCGAGTTTTTGTAACAACAAAGTTATGATCTAATGGGGTTTAGATGTGGAGACCTGTTAATTCTTAAATATTAAACTTGAAAAATTAATTGCTGCTTTAATGTTGAGAAGTTAGAGCTCGATCGGGCAAGGCTACAGTAGTTTAACTTACGTAAAATCTGCCTGGTCACTCTTGAGCTGAAATTCTATCATGGATCCAGGTTTGTGGTCTTACTTAGATCATGAAAAAGAAGCCTTTAATTGCATTTGTAAGAGGCTTTTTGGGATGGAGGAGCTGTGAGCCTTTAATGGCTTAGTTTTTAAAACAGAGAAATCATGGATTTAGGATCAAGAAGATAAAGAACCCATTCATGAATTCTCAAGGTTTTTGATTTTGAGGCTAATAAACTGTTCTATGTAATTGTTCCATGGGAATCTTTGCAGAGATGGAGGTGAAAGATAGTTACGAAATAAAAATTGGTGAACATGATGATAGTTCAGGCATTATTTTAAACTCAGGAGAAACATAGCTATTATTCTTTGATTAATTATGTTTTTTTTTTTTTAATGGTTACAGTTGATACACCTTTACCAAGCTCAAGGAAGTCTGTTCACCTGTTTTTTGTCGTTCTAGAAAAATCGCTGCTTGTATGTATTTGGTGGCCAGAGATCGAAGACGTATTTGAATGACTTCTTCAGTTACGATGTAGACAGCGATCATGTGGATATCATATCGGACGGCACCAAGAAAGATTCAGGGATGGGTAAGAGCAATTTCATAGTAATTTCTTCTATCGGTACAAATGAGAAATATATTGTTAAGCAGGTGAAAGGCCAGCTCCGGTGTCCCGTGGTATCAGGTTGGCATCCTTAACTAGCCCTACGTAACCAAGTAAACTTCGTAGACTACAGGTTAAACCTATGCCAGCTCTTTTGTCCCTCCTGTCATTTGACGCTCGCCATCTTCAGCACAAAACAAATAATTGATGCATGAAGCCACATAGCACCTCAGAAGAAAAAAAACTTCGCAAAATAAGAACTAAAAATTCTCCTTTGAAACTCCAGCAAAGACAGCGGGGTAGGGGGAAAGGCTGAAGACATTTTCCTTAAACCAGAAAAGGAGACAGCAATTATTTTTTTTAGTTTTCACCAAGTGAAAGGTCCTGTAAAATAAAAATCATCTGCTTGGTTTGAGATGCGGAAAGGCAGGTAGAATGCTCAGAGACAGAGAATTGGAGTAGAGGGGCAGAGGTTATTTGGCCTGGCAGGAGCTGACTAGACAGATGAGACCTGTTGTCCTGTGTTATTGTGCTAAATTGTACGGCAGCAGGAAAAAAATGGGGAAGGGGGAGGCTCCAGTCCTGTTTGATTCATGCCGCTGGAGCTTTATACAGTAGGCGGAGTTCTGTATACTGGAAACCTTTAAAAGCACCCAAAAGGCGTTGTAGCACAGCCATAAGGAACTGATTTTATACTTCTCCTCAAACTACATAAAGAATGTTCTTCTTTTTCCAAAAAGGATTTCTGCGTGTGTAAGCACGTTGCTTTCCTGTGGTGCAAATGTCTTGATTTTCAACATACAGTTCAGAAATGGAATTTTGTGTTGGGGTGTGTACCACTACAGGAGAGAAATTTCTCATATTATGTATATTTTGTCCCAATCTCGGTTTGTTTTCTTCAGTTACCAAAATCCCAAGAAGGTGATTTATCTTGAATTTAGGCTGCCTATCCTTATTTTGATCAGGCTTAACTTTTAGCAAGTGATTTTTTTATTTTTTTTTCTGAACACTTGAAGTGATCTATTGATGGTTATGAGCTATTCTTTGCTCATTAATTTTTTTACTCCAGTGAGGGAGAAGAGTACCCGAACTCTTATTCTCTGGAGTCCTGTATTTACTTGAGTTCTTCCAAGAAAGAACTAGCTTGTATTGTTGACAGTCTCCTTTATTAAGGTGCCTGTGTGTTGCCTGATGCTGCTCTACACACACCCACGCACTGTTTGTTGTCCTTAGACCTTTTAAAGAAAATATATTTTTTTTTTCCCTGTGAAATTGCTAGCATTCTGCCATTTTGTTTTTTTTTTTTTTTTAAACTACATTTCTTTATAGGCAGAAGCTTTAAAACACTTGGCTTTTAGCTGACATCTGTGGCTACTTCACATTTAAAGATACCGAGCCTGTGGCTGGAGAAGACACTGAGCTCTTCATCTCAGCATTAATGGCAAGGTTCAATGAGGCAAATGGGACTGTAATATTTAGCCTGCCTCCCCGTTCCTGCAGGCCCTGAAGTGGTGAACAGTAGACTTTGTAGGAAAATGACTCATTGGAAATAATTCATGAGTAGATTTTCAGTTTACTGTTCTCCTGTGTGTAGAAAGTAAACAAACAGATTCGAACGTTTCCCTTGCTTTTGAAAGAAGATGCTAGGATTATTTGCATTTTAAGAGGAAGGGAACAAAATGCTCGTTACATTTAAACAGCAACTGCTGACAGGAGTATTTTCACCCCGAAAAGTAAGTCTTTATTGTGTTTCTGTTGAGTGGTGATATACCATTTTGATCTGTAGGAACAAAGTGATTCTTTGACTGGTTGCTGTGAAGCTTTAAGCTGTTCGGTGTGTGATGAGTCAAGTTGAGGATGCCTGACCTAAATGTTCCTATAAAGTCCCATGATTACATTTTGTTCCTGGCCCGCATGTGGCATTCAGTTCTATTCTTAGTCAAGCTATTTTGATTTTTACCCTTTCTAAAACAACTTAATTGTGCATTTGTTTAAAATTTCCGTTGGAGTAGTGAGATTTTTAAAATGAATAGTAAAATAGGGTAGGTAAGGAATATCAGTAATAGGGAGTTGTTGCAATGCTAGGAAACGATGGTAATAATATGTTGCTTTTGCTGTTCTAATCTTCTGGATATTTGTGCTTTTTAGTGTTTCTTTGCTCTTAGTTGTGTGTTTGATCCTGGAATGAATTCCTTGTACAGGTGATGTATTTGAGAGGATACTGGGTGATAAGTATCACTTTAAAGTTTTAATTGGAAGTAAAGAACAGTAATTTTAACCTTAGATACACTTTTTTCATGCTTTTTTTTTAATGAACTTTCAAAAAATTTAAAAGTTGATTGAGGTATAATTTCTAAAAGATGGGTTATTATACAGTGTTGCCTATTAGACAGAAATGTTTCCTGACTTGATCTGCTTTGAACATGGGTAAACCTTGTGGCTCTTCGTGTCTCCTGAATGCATTTGCCAGTGACCATGGGTTCTTTCCGCAGCTCATTCCATCAAAAAACCTGGTGCTTTCTCTTTGCTGTCGAAGGAGGGCACTGCATTGGGTTTAGGCTATTAGGGATGGTTGTCTTTCTGCTGCATGATAACTGTTATGAACAAGAAATGTGTTAGTTCAGCTAGAAAACAGACAAAATGGGTTTGAGGAATAGAGAATGCAACTGTGATAATGAGTTGAATGTAAATAAAGGCAGTGATAGAAATTGGAGGAAGTGTACAGTTGAATAACCTATGGTTGGAGGAGAGGCAGAAATATGTATGTTGACGGACATACCCTTAAGCAGTTGTAGGCATTCATTTGCTTTAAAAAATAGCAACAAACAATGAAAAATGCCAAGCAAACCCAACATGCATATGACAGTGTATCTTTGAAGCATACGTGTGGTCTAGAGGTGTCACCACTATCAGATGTCTTCAAAAGGCTCTACTGACACCTTGCCTGGCTTGCTTAGTGCACAATCCATGGCTAATCACGGGCAGTCACTTTGGATCTAAGGGACCTACAGGGAACACTTGTGGTCAAGGTTCCAGGGATAATCTTAAAATCATAGAATCATCCAGGCCGGAAGGGACCTCCAAAAGGTCACCTAGTCCCACCTCCCTGCAGTTCAAGGACACCCCCAACTAGACCAAGTTGCCCAGGGCCTCGTCAAGTTTCGCCTTGAATATCTCCAGGGAAGGGGCCTCAACCACCTCCCTGGGCAACCTGTTCCAGTGTTCTACCACCCTCAGAGTAAAGAATTTTTTTCTATTATTTAACCTAAATTTACCCTTCTCCAACTTAAGTCCATGGCCCCTTGTCCTATCGCAGCAGGCCTTTGTGAACAGCCCCTCCCCAGCCTTCCTGTAGCCCCCTTTAGATATTGAAAGGCTGCAATTAGGTCTCCCCGGAGCCTCCTCTTCTCCAGGCTGAACAGCCCCAGTTCCCTCAGCCTGTCCTCGTAGCAGAGGTGCTCCAGCCCTTTGATCATCTTCTTGGCCCTCCTCTGGACCCTCTCCAACAGGTCCATATCCTTCCTCTGTTGAGGGCTCCAGCCCTGCACACAGTACTCCAGGTGGGGTCTCACCAGAACAAAGTGGTAGAATCACCTCTCTGAATCTGCTGGCAACAATCTTGTTTGTCCCTGACTCAGGTGGTGTGTCAGAGCTGTTGGTCAGAGGGACAGTCTCCTTCTGCGATCAAGATGATTAAGTCATAGAATGACAGAATGGTTTGGGTTAGAAGAGACCTTAAAAATCATCAGGTTCCAACCCCCCAGCCACGGGCAGGGACACCTCCCACTAGACCAGGTTCCTCAAAGCTCCATCTAGTCTGGCCTTGAATACTTTTAGGGATGAGGCATCCACAACTTCTCCTGGCAACCTAAGCCAGTGTCTTATCCACTCTTACAGTAAAGATTTTCTTCCTGATATCTAATCTAAATCTCCCCTCTTTCAGATCAAAACCGTTTCCCCCTTGTCCTATTGCTTCACACCCTGATAGAGAGTCCTTCCTCATTAAGATAAGCTATTTATTTGCCACTCTGATCAAGAGTAGCTCCTTATCTTTCCTGTTGGACCCATTCAGGTACTGGAAGGCACTCTAAGGTCTTCCCCAAGCCTTCTCTTCTCCAGGATGAACAACCCCAACTCTCTAAGCCTGTCCACACAACAGAGGTGCTCCAGCCTTCCCAGCATCTCTGTGGCCCTCTGCTGGACCCGTTCCAACAGGCCTGTGTCCTTCCTGTGCTTACATGCTTTGACATCCAGTAACTTCTGAAGTCAATGAGAGCAACCCCTGGATGGTCTTGTAGCCCCTTTAAGGGTGAGGTAGTTCTTACGGGCAAGCTGTGAATGTATTTTAAGCTACCAGTGAAGTTCCCGGGTGTTTTGCTGGAGCTCGTTCTAGAGCTGAGCCCCTGAGGGATGGAAGGTTTCCTGGGTAAGGACCACGGACAGAGGCGACACAGCCCAGTCTGGGAAATCCTGGTTGGAAACATGACGATGTCAGAAAAACACTAATCAAAATAGAAAACAAAGCCAGGCCAGCCTGGCCAGTAGCCAACATGACAAGCCATCTGATTATCCCCTGTTGGTTGTCTTTGTGACACTTGAGGTGTTTTGCCCTCGTTCTTTTTAGGGTCTACTTTGCCAATCAGCACGTCACTTGCCATGGAAGCCCTTTGGTTTGTGAGGGACCTTGTGTGCCTCTTCATCATTTGAGGTGCTTTTCTGAACCTATCTCAAAATATGTTCCCCCTACTGTGAAGGTGAGGAGGGAGAGCAGGCAGTCACTAAATCTTAAGGATGCTTTGCAGAAATGGCATAGCAGCAGAATTCCATTCACATTTACTAACTGACCTGATTGTTTTTCCCTAAAATTGTGTGCTGCTTGGGAGAGAACGGAGGGGTTGGACCTCGAGTTGTTGCTTTTTCAGCATGATAACCAAACTGTCCAAATGGTCTCCTCAGCCACTCCTTGGCTGGCTGCCAAACACAGGCTCATCATGAAAAATCCAAGAGGATAATCATTATCTTGCTGTGTCAACAGCTGGCCTGCGTGCTATCTCCATCATTCATCGAGGTTTGCTCCAGTAAAGTTCAGGGGAGGTGCTGCTTCAGTTTTATATGGATTACAAGCAGTGGAATGGAGTATCGTGCTGACCTACCACATTTTTTTAAATGAATCCATCGGGGAGGTGCCAGATTCTGGTGAAGAGCATTTCCATGTGATGTAGTTTTCTCTTTTTTTTTTTTTTTTTTTTTTTTTTTCTTTTTTAATCACAGGGTGTCACAAGGAGGGAGGATACTTGCAAGTCACTTGCAGTAACATGTTCTGAGGGTTTCATAACTTGGTGGCACTAAAAGGTTGTCAATGAACTTGCTTCCCTTAATTATCCTTCACGAATCGTTCAGAAACGGTCTGTAGACTACAAGTTGTTTTGCCAATGCTGTGTTTCAAAGCACGTTTAAAAACAAGCTGTAGTATCCCCTCAGATGAGAGAGATGAGACTTTATTTCCCAGCTTCTGTCTAGTACTATCAGAACCACATCTCTGTGAACTCAGATTTACTGCTTTGCAAATTCTGTGTTGTAAAAGCTCTGTTTTCTGGCTTGGAGACTGCCAGCAGCCAACATTGCGCTTGAAACAACTGTAGCTGTTGGCACGTACAAGCCCAACCATATTCAGCTTGCTGTTATGATCACTATGATCAAATAAATGCCTGGAAGTAGGGACTGTGGCAGTAGGAATATACCTATTCCATACTTAAGTGTCACATTTGTAGAAAAGCTTTTCCCATGTGTTATGTTTAAATGGAAATTACATTATACACAGTTATACAGTATCTTATTGAAGCTTTCTCAGGAATTACTACTTGCTTATGTAACTGGTTGCTAACTCAAGGCCTCTACACCTGAATATTGTTTTCAGATATTGAGGCCGTGAGCTTTTCATTTTTGCTACATAAATAAGTGCAAATCTTAAGTTCTGGAGAGAGGACTCAGATCTCTTATTTTCAGTTACTGCCCTCCTACCCTGGACTGGTTAATGAGATTATGAGGGGGGGAAAAATGCAGTGGCACAAGAAAAGCATTCACTATCTACTAGACTATTGGGGATTGTATTGTGTTTAGTAACGTCTCTGTAGAGCTTTTCCTCTTCAGTCACTAATGTATTGTCACAGGAGCCAAGTTGACATCACAGGCCAGTGCCACGTTCAAAACAACCAGGGCTGAGTCCTCAGTCACTGATTTACATCTTTTGAGCTGACTGCCCACAGCTGACCTGAGCGATTGTCTGAGAGACGCTCCGAATGGGGTAAAACCAATGGATATTTGCTTCAAAACCTGATTTACGTGTACCTGAAGAAGTAGGAGAGAAGGGGAACTTCTGTGGAGCCATTCTTACGCTTTATGCACCCCTTGGATCTAATACACTGCGAATAAGAGTTCTCTCAGTTGCTCAATCTCACCCCTGGTTGTTTACGACTTTTTACTCTAAGCCTTAAAATTTTTTTTAAAAAAAAGGAATCAAAAGCTATCAGTTACTGTCACAAGTCGCAGTTTTTGTCCTATGAAAAATTAAATTCCCTTCCCGACATACGTTTTGTTAGCTAAATATCACAAGTACTTCTCACAAGTTTACAGCCCTCTCTAATATGCTGACCGCAATCACTTGAATTATGTCCAGCGTTTACTGCAAGTCTGCTGCACTCGCAGATGATGAAGCTCTCTTACCCCCTAGTGGAAGCGTTTGTCATGAGGATTTTATGTAGCCCTTTTACTCAGTCAAGGACCAGACTTCCTTGGTAAACATCGTCTTGATGTTTCTGTTGTGTTTTAAAATACCACAGCATCTCCCTCTTACTGTTTAGGAGCTTGCCTTACTTTCTCATTTTTTTTAGTTTTGGGGACTTCTTTACCAAATTTGTGCCGTCTTACGATTTTTCTTTTTTTTNCTTCTCTAACATTTTCCCTTTACCCTTTTACTGTTTTTTTTTTTTTTTTTTTTTTTTTTTTAAATAATATTTAACTTTCTAGTTCGGTCTTCCCCCTGCAAAAGACTAGATGTCACTTTTTTTTCCAGCCTAAGGCATGACTTAATACAGTTTCTTTAGAATTGCCTAGATAGGCCAAAGAGTTTATGTAAGTCATCTCAGCCCTCCTCATCCTAGGCTTTTACTAAATATATATGAATTCTTATATTTTGATATATATATTTGCTACCTATTTTTCTAGGCATTCTCTATATCAAACAGCCTCAAGAAGAGGTTGATGCACAACTGAGGGAAGCTTGAAATTACTTCACATGCATTTGGTTTTGATTGCAGTTGTTGCTGCGGATAATTCCTGTTCTTACTATTAAGAGTAAAAAAAAAACCAACCACAAAAAACCCAGAGGCACTGAACTTTAGTGGCTTTTCCCTCCTCCATCGTTTAAATAATAATTTCAGCTTCAGGAAATCAAGCATAAACTAAATATGAAATTCATTTATTTAACAACATTTCAGGAGGAGGGATGGGACTTCCACAGAGAAGTTTCATATGCTCTCTGTATCAATGGTAATATAGCAACTGTATTCTTCATGATTATAATAATTTTCATTTCAATGAGCCTGAGGTATTAATGCTCTGAAGATTTGCATGCTTATTTTTCTAAAAAGCCGGCATGGTCTCGAATGTTGAAAGAAGCAGATAGGGCTGCAAAGACGTTTTCCATGTACATTAGCATTGCTGATCAAATTTAGATGGCTCTCCTGCTAGAAATGTCTCAAATATGCCTTGAATTTAATCCTTTTGGGTCAATGATTCAGTCCCTGACTGTGCAAGCAAACACATTGCTTGATACTTCTCAAAAATTAATGGTATTTAGTCTATAATTGTCCTTTTGTTCTCAATTTCCATGTTGGGCGACTTTCACAGTACTTGTTAGTCTAATTTAAAAACTTCCTTGTGGCTTGCAGCGAAGACAAGATATGTAGTTGTTGTGCCACCATTGTTCCCTGCTTTTTTACCCCTCTGCTCTGCCACCCTTTTCCTTATAAACTAGATTAATTTTCATTTGAAACTTTGTGGCAAAATTGAGAAGTCGAAAAAGACAGATGTGTTGATGAGGGCTCCAAAAACTCTGTCTCCTCCTGTTCCATAAAACGATAAGCGGAAATTTTGTCTCCAGGACTCTGAATTATCTGAATATGTTTCAGTTTCTACTTAAGTTTATGCAAGAGCAAAGCTGTTACGTATGTATTTTTTTTTTTTTTTTTAAGAATCATTAATGTTTTTTGTCTTTGCTAAGTATTTTGGTAGGAGACTAAGCTGTGGAAAAACCAAATGGTGCTCAGAATTTTTTTTAATTGCTAATTATTACTTTCCTGGGCTGGCAACTGAGAAGATTGAAGACTGAAGCCTATTACAGAAGGGGTTTGCGAAACACTGTTTTGTGTGTTCTTAAACAGAGATATTAAATGGTTTATTAGCACAGGACTTGTTTTCTGGTCTGTGTCTGCAGTTCATAGTTAATTGCAGGGAAGAATTTGCAAAATACAAGAGTTCTGAGAATTTTTCATGCCAAAAATCTTGATTGAAGGCCAGGAACCTTTACCAGCCTTTGTAAACTGACCCAGAAAGAGAAATGAGACAAACAGGATCTGTAAACAAAAATCACGTGCTTTTCACAAATACATTTTGGAAGGATGGTTGCCCGGGGAAACAGGAAATGGGGAATTATACAACAAACAAAAAGGACTGCCAAGCAAATTTGCTGACCTTTTTTCGGGGAATTATGACGAAAACTGTTGGAATCCTCAGTATTTCACCATATTTCTAAATCTGAGGGTGGAACAGAAGCATAGGTTGGCATACCACAGCTCTTCAGAAAATACAAAAAAAGACTTCCTTGACACCTTTATTCTAAAGGAAGCAAAGCAAGGTTGTCAGCTATGGAATCTTTTTTTTTTTTTTTCCTTGTTTTTCCCTGGCTTTTGCAATTAAGCTTTCTGGAATCAGTGCTTCCTTTTACAGATAAGGTAATAACAAAATCCCCCTACTGATATCTACAAGGATCATTTAGCTCTATCTTGAGACAGTTCAGTCCTTGTTTCTGAGCTGGTAAGCTCCCAAATAGCTCTGCCTATGACTTTTCCTAGGAAACAGCGGCTCTTACGATGGTTTTTGTGCTTCTCAGGAGTCACAAATAGAAAGGGGAGAAGAGAATTTGCATTGGACTTGTCCTGAGCAGGGAAGGAGTCAGCCTCTGGGTGATACAGTGGGGCTTTGAAAAACCTGGTCTAGTGGGAGATGTCCATGCACGTGGCAGGGGGGTTGGAATGAGGTGATTTTTAAGGTCCCTTCCAATCCAAACAATCCTTTAATTCCATGTTTCTTCTTCTCCTCCCTCTTGCCCTGCTTGGGAGGGCACATCCAAGAAGCAAATCGCTTGCTTAGAGACTTCTGCATGCCTCCTATTTTGAGCTGTGCCATTTCGGTTTGAAGTTGTGGTAAATAACAAGATCGCTGTGGAGGAGAGGTCATAGAAAATACCAGCTTGGGATCACCTGGTCTCAAGTTTTGGTTTTATATGCAAGATGAAGAGGTGAGAATAATTAAAAGGGAGAAGATGGGCAAGCTAAGTAGAGATGTTAAGCTTATCCCAGAATATTGAAGAGGCTGTTAACATGAAATCTCGTGCTTGTGCCATTGATATTAGAAAATCTGCTGAACTGCAGGGGGAGGGAAATGCATTTTTCTGATGCTTGATCCTTTTTTGTATCCTCTGTTGTTTTCAGTATGTGTTGTGTTTTGTTTGTTTTTTTCAGTTCCAATGACAGGCTTCACTCAGAGGGCTACCATTGATCCAGAACTGAATGAAATCCATGTCTTGTCAGGGCTCAGTAAAGACAAGGAGAAGCGGGAAGAGAATGTCAGGAATTCCTTCTGGATTTATGACATTGTAAGGAATAGCTGGTAAGTCAACAAAAGGAGTGCTATTTTCAACATCCACACTGACTTCTTTTAGAAAGCAATCCTACACAGTCTTGTCTCCCATGAAGTCTTAAAATGTGGAATGGTAATGTTGAAGACAATGAGTTCCCTTGAGGCACCGCTTTTTCCCCATAGCCTTTAGAGACACCATGGAAATAAGCCAAATGAGGGAGAGAAATCATGTGAATTTCTTTATTGGAGGCAAGTGGAGAGGATGAGGGGAAGTAAGCCATTATAAGAAATTTTTCCTGTAGGAAGTGTTCCAAGGCCAGGATTTATTGTCAGTGAAGCAAATACATGGAATGGTTAGAGTTGGAAGGGACCTTAAACATCATCGAGTTCCAAGCCCCCTTGCCATGGGCAGGGACACCTCCCACCACACCAGGTTGCTCCAAGCCCCATCCAGCCTGGCCTTGAACACCTCCAGGGATGGGACAGCCACAGTTTCTTTGGGCAACCTGTTGCAGTGTCTCTCGCCACCCTCACAGGAAAGAATTTCTTCCTACTTTCTAATCTAAATTTTTTGGTTTAAAACCGTTCGCCCTCGTCCTGTCGCTCCACTCCCTGGTAAAGAGTCCCTTCCCGTCCAGTCAAATGTAAGTTGTTAATAGAAACGCACATGGTACTAGTTGTTAGAAACAAAGGAAGCTGCTCTGCTGTGTGAACTGCAATTGAGAAGTGTTCATGCTAGATGTGTCAGCGCTTCCCAGGCTGCAGGCAGTGGTAACTCAGCTGCTGGAGCTGGTATTCTGAGAAAATATCTCCTCATGTGTTTTCTGTACAGTACTTGGCTGTTGGTTGCCTCTGCCCCTTTCCAGACCTGGCAGTGTTTTTGTGTTCAAGGTCTCCTTTAATGCAGGGCCAATCACTTTGAAGGGTGTCAATACTATTGGTTTGTGTTGTTTTGGTTTTTTTTGGTTTTGGTTTTTTTTTAAATGGGCTTTCCGTTGGAAAAAACAACTTGAGCCTGCTTGGAAATCAGTGATTGAAATGCTAGCTTTGCTGAAAAAATCTGACCTATAGCTCTAATGTGTCCGAGATGATATTCTTCATATTGAAAACATACTTCACGCTGACAATTCTACTAGCAAGAAATGCAACATCTATAGACAGCACCAAAGCTCAGGATATAAAATTTTCTAGAATGTTTTCCTGTTTGGCTTGTTATTGAGGACTGTGTTCAGCCAAGGTGACCACATCTGATTGATGGATTTCATTGCAGAGCTAAGCATGGGGGTGGGTTAATAGAGGACAATGTATAGAGAAGTAAGAAAAGTATTTGGTTTGTATGTGAAACAGTTCAAATTGCCGTCATTTCTACCTTACAGCCTTTCAGTAACTTTTTCTAATTCTTGTAGGTACTACTAATCATTACTTACTGCTTTGTATTTCAGGTCTTGTGTCTATAAGAATGACCAAGCAGCAAAAGAGAATCCAGGTAAAAGCCTCCAGGAAGAGGAGCCCTGCCCAAGGTTTGCTCATCAGCTGGTGTACGATGAGTTGCACAAGGTACGAGGGTCCAGATAGATATGGGCTGATTTTTATTTTTTTCTTTCAGTCTTATTGCTCTTCTGGTGTAGTAGCTTCTTCAAAGATGGTACAATGAATATAGCTTTTTGTGTAGTTGTTAGTGTGTTGGGTAACTTGCTATTTAACTTATTATAAACTTTTGAAATGAGGTGCTGAGCTACTTTTTGTGCCAATGTGGAATTGATATGACAGATCCTAGATGAAATCAAAATGCAGACAATGGGAGTTAGATACCAAATCTCTATGAGTTACCAAGCATCTGGCTCCTAGCTCTTCTTGTACTTGAGAACACTTGAAGCTTTGTTCATTACCTTCAGGGACTTAATGTCACAACCTGTTAGTGACTAAATGGTCACAGAGTTACCAACCTTTCCAAGAGAAAGTGTGTTTGAATGAACTAATCACCATTAAGAATGTGCTCTGAGAGAGGTGCCTTGCTTTGCCCTGTATGGCAGAAGGAACTGTTATTCTTTAGCACCGACTTTAATGGGCACGTTCATGTTTAAATAGACTTAAAATTGTGCATAGTGTCCATGACTGCTCAATAAACCTAGGGTTTGGTGCATATTAACCCATAAAGCACAAACCCATGGATTAGTTTACTATACCTTCATTAACCTATGAATTTAAATTACCATGGTGCACCTAATTAACCTTTCACAGCTATTCCACAACTGAAATAAACTGTTTCTGAAATTTGATTTTTAGCCTGAAACAGTCTAAGCTGAAAAAGACAAATAGGCTTATCATTCCATGGCATGTTAATCAACTTTGGGAAACCCCAAACTTGATTAACAAACGAACTATAGCCTAAAAGTCTGGAGATGGGGAGGGATTTTAACAAAGAACAGGTACAACTTCTCTGTGGAAAACTTGGATGATTTGTCTTCCTCGTTGACATTAATGTTGGACGGTAAATACTGTTCTGTGTTTAATGGCTCACATCTAAGTGTAAGGTACTGTGGGATTGAGCGTAGTATTTTATAAGTTGCTGTGAAGGTTGCTAAACCGTGGCAGTTGCCCAGCTTTATCTGAAGAGCTGTTTGATGTACTTGTTTTGAAGAGTCTTATTTTTAGAAACCTCTGTTCAAATGACCTTTCTAAATTCCTCTGGTATAAATAAGGAGAGCCTACCTCAGTGGGCGGTGGAATACATTGTTTTGAGTGATTATTTCTAAAGCTGTAGAGAAAGGTAACCTGTTGGACTTCTCAAACCTCACTATTTGAAGACCCTTTGTGGCATGTTCTATATCAACAGTTTGGTCTGAAATGCCAGATGATGTTAAGGAGAGAAAAAAGAAGTGAAGAAATAAATAGTCCTTTTTTAACAGTTCCATTTTTCTTGAGATTTGTATCTCTCTAGTTCAGCTTTGCATTACAAAGGTGTTTAATGCTGAAATTATCAGAGTTGCTGTTAGACTACTTCATTTGTGCTACCTTGAAGAAAAAAAAATAACATTTTGTTTATATTAAATATTTCCATGATTAGCATTTCAGAATGAGCTACTGGAGCTTTTTTTAAAGACAATCACAGTAATGATTGTGAATTCTGACTCTAAATAAGATTGGTGTTTTCAGTTCTTCTTAGCATTAGTGTTGGCTTTATTTTTTATTTTTTTTTACTCTTTATTCAGTTATTTCTTTCCTTTGTACCCAGGTAGTGTATTCAGCATGTTGCAGCGAGGCTGCTGCGTTGTGGTGAGACAAACCTGCACTTCCAGAGACCATGGAAATATTTTTCTCTAAAAGTCAAATTAAAGTTCTGTAAAGCGTATGGAACGTGTGGGGACACAGACCTGTTGGTCATCTCCCAAGATTATGCTGGAGTGGGCTTGTTGCCACTTTACTTTGAGCATCTTTAAGACTTCCCTGCTCACTTTGCCATTGACTATTGTTTTGGGGGAAGATAATGGTCTTCACTGCCTTAAGAAAAGGGCTGTTTGTCTGAACTTTGGTGCCTTAGTTGCACATCCTCACTGACCGTGCTCTGAGTGGAGCCACAGCATTAGTCCACAAAGTCTTTTCCTGAGTCTTCCTTAAAGCCATAAATGTTGTTTCTTCAAAGGAAATACGTGATTACTGGAGTCACCTCACAATTATGTAGGTAAATCTGCTCATCCCCAAATTAAAGAAGGATTTAATACAGGCATCTTAATTTAGCGTCTCATGACAACAAGCGTGTGGAGCCTTTGAGGACAAGATTGGAGAAGGGGCTAATAATCCATCACTTTGAGTATAGTTTGCATCAAGTATTTTGAAGAAGGCAGCAAGAGTTGGCTCAGATCCTTCTTTTCTGCTCATATCTTACATTCTTAAGGATTCATCATGCTCGTAGTTTTTTTCCTAAAGAGCTCGCGTGGTTTGTGGATGTTTGTTTATAAGTATCTCAGGAATCTGCTAGAGGGAGGTTCTAACATTGCAGCTTTTTAATTATCTTAAAATATAAACAGTTTAAGTGAACTTTCTTCATCTCCTAGGGGGCAAAGTAAGGCTAATAATAAGATGGTGCAGCTTGTCGAACAGACATAGTTTTCTCCCTCCAGAATAAACCTCTCCAAAGATTCTGACTTTGTCTTTATCTGATAAATAAAGACTATTTACTAAGAATCAACTTTTTGATCTACCTCTCATTTTCTTAGGTTCATTACTTATTTGGAGGGAATCCTGGTAAGTCCTGCTCTCCGAAGATGAGACTAGATGATTTCTGGTCTCTGAAGCTCTGTCGACCTTCAAAGGAATACCTGCTAAGACACTGCAAATACCTCATAAGAAAGCACAGGTACAGAAACAAAAGTTGTTTTACAGTTTTCTTTTCCCAAAGTGTTGGGTTTTTTTTAAGTTGCTAAAACTTGGAATATCTTGTACATTGATTTTGAAAACATCGCTTTGTTGGTTGTTGGTTTCTTGATTATTTTTAATTTTTTAAGAATTATTTTAATAATAAAAAGACTAATAAAAAGTGGAGCAGGACAAAAATACAAAATTAACTTTGTTCTGATCTTACAATGTTATTCTAAAACCAGGAAAATCTGGCTATTGTGTTGGGAGTCGTGGGGAATTTCTAGATTCCCTTTTCACTCGGCTGCTCAGCAACATGTGTTTTGGTGCTGTCACCTCCAAAGGAAATGGAGTATGTTTCTGAAAGACTGTGCTAAGAGATAGTAACAGCTTGCAAAGATGCTAATGAAGTCTGGGGGCTGGATTCCTTTGCACATCTGAAACTCAACCGCGTTGAGGTCGCCAGAGTTTCTCATTCAGAATCCCTTGAAAGATCTCACTTTGTGCAGAATTCAACTCTGTTGTGATGCTTCTTGCACTTCGGATGTTTCAGAGCTGCCTTATATTTGCTGTTTAGGGCAACAGCTTTTCAAAATCAAGCTTATGTTGTTGCCTTAGGCAAGAAATCGCAGCAGCGAGACAGCCTTTCAAGACCCAGCAAATTATCTAAAGCCAATAAATAGCTCTTTCTGCATTCGTGGTGAGAATGCTTTGTTACTGGGTTCTGCCAAGTGTTGGAGGTTGGTTCTTACTGACGGTATTTTACTCTTGAGGCACCAAGTGAATTGCCATACTCAACTCATGGTTACAGTGGCTGGACGATGCCTTTTTCCAGGTTGGCCACATGATAGCCAGGAATACCTACAAGAACAAATAAAGGTCTTGCTAAGTAATCTGGGGGGCTTATTAAGCCACACGTGGTTATGCAAATATTTCTCTAGCTGGTAGGGAATAGATAACTTCTAAAACCTTATCCTTTCTAGGCTTACACCCAGCGCAGTGCTGCATGGAAGCAGCTCTGGTCACTGAGGATGCTGAGTCCAAAATAATTTTCTAGGGGCTCTATTAACTTCTTCAGGAAAATTACAGTTTCTGTTTGTTAAAAGAAAATAATGGTGATGTTGCACGGGATTTCTATGTACACGTGCTTTTTTCAAAGGTGGGATATTAAGGCACAGTGTTAATTGAATCCAGAGGTTTTCACCCCCATCTGGCAGAAGCAGCACAGAGCGTTCTCCATCCCTGTACTTCCAGGAATGTAAATATCCCTGGGACTGGAGTGCTCAGGGCTTGCCTGGTTTGAACTGTGTTCCTCACAGGAGGTGCTACTCATACCTTACTTTATTTGTGGAAAACAAACCAAACTAAATGTTTTATAATTATGTGTTTTGGTCTGGCTTGAAAGCAGGTAATCCAGCAAATAGGAGGCCAGGCTGCCATTAGCATTGTTTTATTTGGAAATGTTTGGCTGAAAGTTCCATTCGATAGGGCTTGCTCTCTGTAGAAGTAGTAGTACTTAGCGCTGAAGGAAATGGATGAGCTAGTGTTTTCTGTCTCCTCTTTGCAGGTTTGAAGAAAAAGCTCAGACTGACCCTCTCAGTGCACTGAAGTACCTGCAGAATGATTTGTATGTGACTGTGGATCACTCAGACCCCGAGGAGACAAAAGAGGTAGCGATGGACCATCTTTGTCTTATAAAGAAATGTAAACTGTGTCCTCACATGGCTTTAAGCCTTTTAAAACTTACTTTTATTCAGTTTTTAAAAAGCCCTACAGGTGCATGAGACTTCGCTTTATCGTATGTTTCACCATGCAAAGGATCGGACTGCTTTAGGAACAGTCATTTTACAACTGCAGATAAAATAGCTTTTGTACTCATAATAGCGAAGACTAGGCCTTTGTTTTAATTCCAGTGTACTGGTGTGTATTTTGGGAGCTCTAATTGAAATGTAAACTCTGAAATGTCACGAGTCTGTAGTTGGTTGTGCGGTAGAAAGTGAATAGAAACTCTTATTCGTGCTGCCTTTTGGTTTGTCAATATTAAATAACTCTGGAGGAGAGAAAGAGGTTTTTCTCTAGATGATAAGTATTTCTGGAAGTAGGTTGTATATATACATTGCTCGTTAACCTTAAACTCTTATTTCCTCTGCCTTTTGAATATTATCCAATAGGCAGGTCCATTTATTTGTTCCAGGAATTTGTTCCCATTTCCTGTTTTGATTCCATTACTGCAGGATGTGTCACTTCACAGAATTAAAGAAATAGTGAAAAGTGTCAGATAAAGTGGTTGATTTGACTCTGCCATTAATTTCCACGTGGAACTTGGGGCAGGCAGCTGGATGTGCAAGCATTTAGCTCCTTAGGAGTAGATGAGGAAGAGGAGACTGTGGTTCTTACCCTCTTCTTGAGTTAATGACTTGGGAAGTGATTTGCCAGCCCCTTTTATAAAACTGGGATAGGGGAATGGGTGCTGTTATTCCATGATGAGTCTCTAGATTAAATCACTTAATCTGTTTGGTTTGACTTGTTACTTCAGATAAAGAAAAGATCATTACACAGACAATAAAGCTTTGAAGAGAGAATATGCTTCTTGTATGTGCACAGTATAGAATTGTAGGGTTAGAAAAACTGAGAAATAATTACTCATATCAGGATCTTAGAACCAATCATGTTTGTCATAAATTCTGCTTAACCTGTATAAATATCTGGTCCAATAAAACATATAAGTGCTGTGTCTTAAGACCTCGGCTAGAGAGTTTCTTATCTAAATTGTCCCATATCATATAGTTTTAAATCCTTTCTAGGCATTTCTGGCATAGGGAAAACAGATAATGCTGCTTCTCGGGTAAAAAAGGTTATTTTTCTTAACCTGTTCAGTATTTTTCAAGGGAGCTCAGCCCAATTGTGCCTTACCTTCATAATATGGAAGCACTTTGCTCATCCTATTTGAACCTATAATAACTTACAAGCTATAGTAACATACAATAACAGTTCTGATACTCTCTTCTCCCCTTCTTCTCCTTTCCACCCACTATAAGACCTTATCTGGTGTTCTCTGATCTCTCTCTGTCATACCTGTGTGCTGGTTGCCCAACCAGGCCAGTGGAGGCCATGTCTCTCTTTGACCAACTTCTCCCAGAGAGATCTTGCTGGTTGTGCCTTTTTATTGCCTGAACAGAAAATATTTGGGGTGTCATTGGCAAGCTCCCCTCCTAGGCCTTGCTGCCTCCTGTCACCAGCAGACCAAAGGAACTGCTGTAAAAGCTGCACATCTGGCACAGGAAATCCTTTAGTATTCTATATTTAATATTCCTAGTTCAGTATGTAGTATTTAACTTGTCCACCTTGTAAGAATGAAGAATTTACCTGCGTCCTCTGAGATTATGGGGAGAAGTACTAACCTTATTGTACAAGGTAGAAATTGGAAAAAAATAATGAAAAAAAAATTATCCCTTTTCACAGAACACAGTAATGTTCTGCACTTTAATGATCTGATGTATGAGATGAGGTAGCTCCAGCCAGCCAAGGGAATATTTTGTGAATCCTTTCTCTGCAGCCCTAATGCCTTATCTGAACAAGGTTGAATAGCTTCTGTCCATCATACCGGTCTGAACTATTTAGCAGAACTAAAGCTTCAGTTCCAGGAGTCTCTTAAAATCATTTAACAGTTCCTGGGAGGCTTTTTTTGTTTGGGCTTGGGTGTTCTGTTATAGGGTTTGTTGTTTGCTTGACTTGGGAGAAAAAAAAACCCAAACACCAAATTGTGATGGTCAATAAGTTCTAACTTCCAAAGGATTTTACACTGGGACAGAACTGGCAGGTACATGGCCTGGAGCCAGCCACTGCGCTGGTACTGACTGGGTGTATTTCCAGTTGATGTCAATTTACCTTCCGGTTATCACATTGACTTGCCTTTTTTTTTTTTTTTCACTCTGGCCTTACATCTTCAAATAGCTCTGGTGCTTTCCAAGGGACTGACGCAGGAGTTTTGGATTCCGTATCAAATTTCAGGCAGGGGTTTGATTGTGTATCTCAGCCCAGACACCTACATACTCTCGCTTTATTTGTAATTATCATCTTAATTAATTCCGAAGGCTATGTTTCTGATTGGCTTGCTCTGTGCTGGCTACAGCCATTGAATGTTTTAAGGCTTCTTAGTGGGGCAAATCTTAAGGGAGCCTTTTCCCCCCCCTCCTATTCTTCTCCCTCTTTCCAGGGCATTTGTTAAATTTGGGAAGGACCAAGCTGAATAGGTTTGTCCCCAACGTTTTGCTGCATTTCTCTTATAAAATGGCCTGTGTGGCTTCATGTTTTATGGATTGAGATATGGGTAGTGTTGTGTAATATTAAAAGCAAGATTTCACCTTGAGGTAAGGCTTACTTTTGCTTTGTAATAGAAATAATTTCTTCTAACTTTGTTAGGCAAGTCTCTTCAGCTGTTTGGAGTTGGATGCCAAAGAAAATAAACAGACTGTTCTTGAAACTTACTTTGGCGTTAGCAACCAATTTTGTTTAAAGTAGCGTGAATGATTGACAGTAGGAACATACCCCCAGATTTTTCATTCCTTTGTTGTGAATTTTAGGGATGTTAATAGGATTATAGAGTTTGTGGGCTTTTTTTGTTTATTTTTTTTATTTATTATAGTAAAATGAAGGGGATGTCTTCAAGTACCATCTATTGCATGGGTGCTTGGTTTAGTAGTCATAGGCTATGTGCCAGCTCTCTCTGCCTTTGCCCACAAATGCAGATCCAGTTCTATTTCACTGATAATGCTTGAAATCTCTTAAACCTTGTCAGTTAGTTCATTTTTTTTCAGATCAGTGAGTCTTTTTTTTACCATCTGTGGATTAATAGCCCTGACTCCCTGTGTAAAGGAGGGTAGGTGCCAAGAGCGCGTGGAAGTTTGTCCGTGTGTTCTAGTTCACAGAGAGATTAAAGTTGTATAAAAAACCCTGGCATTTCTTGGTGTAAAAAATTCTGTTGACGTGGGTGTTCATGATGTTGCATACACACAGATGTGCATTTGGTAGCAGTTTGGAAGCAGAGGCTTTTAAAGATAAAAGGATGGTCAAAATAGAAAAATCAAAATGAAATCCGAGTTTTGTACTTGTGTCAAGGGAAAAATAGGTGCCATTAAAGGACAAAAAAATCAGTAGGTCACCTACAAGGCTAAAGGTGTTGTTATTTGAACACAGGAATAATCATACCCAGTGCTTAGTGGGCTGTAGAAGAAATAAGTCAATACAAAAAACAGCCAGTGCTGCCCAAGTAAAGGAGGGTAAGATGGTTTCGTGCGTCGAGCTGGTGAAGCTCAATCCCACGGCTGCTGTAAAACAGCTATACAGTGCAAGTAAAACTCACAGTATGTTTTTCTTGGAGCATGGTAGGAGAAAAGAGCAAGGACTTGGAGGCCAATTTGAGGCCTGACTAGCTTGTAGGCTGAGGCTGGAGGCCCCTGTTCAAGGCCACTTCATACTTTCCATTCTTAAGACCTTGTCTTTAATAAATTTGCCAGATAAAGCCAACGGGGCCCAAAAGTATTGTTTGAGGCTGCATTAGACCGATATTTCTGGGAAAATTGAAGCCCAAATGGGAAAAATAGTTCTAGGAAGAAGCTAAGAAAAGCCTGCTTCTCTTCTTCGTGTCCTGCTGTGATTCTTTGTAAAGCATCAGTGCTGCAGGAGCAGAGGCTTTGGAGCCAAGGAGCCTTTAGAAAAACAGAGTTCAGCCTTCCCAACTTCAGCTAGTGATGGCTCTGTCCTCAAAGAATTTGAGCTGCTCGTTGCTTCTTTGAGCCTAAACTACGAGGCACCATCCCAGCAGAACTGGTCAAAGCTGAGGAACTGCTTTAGGCTGCGATCTAAGCGTTCGCTGTACAAACATCGCGGAGAAAGAATTCGATCTGATTCATCCAACCTGCCGGGTACCTCAAAAAGAGTTGCTCGTTTCCCCCTGAGTGTTAACCATTTAATTTGTGCAAAAGGCAGAGGCGTGCAGCAAATATGGTGAAAGTTGCATGGGTTCTGCCACATGGCAGAACTGTTGGTTTTTTTCCTTTTTTTCTTGTTGTAGGTAGAAACCTAATAAAGTACTTTCGACTGATAATAGAACGATAACATTGGAACCATGAAGGCTGCAAGCTGGAAAACGCCAGAATTATTATTACCCGTGTAGTCTTAATTTAGCCTCACTGAATGTGGTTGATTATATTAGTTAACTTTATATTGGTCAGCCAGATTTATATAACTAATATAATCTTATATTAGGTAACCGGATACATTTCTCTCTAAGGAACCCCTGCCTCTGTTCAGAGGGTGGGTTGGATCTCTGGGAGAGAGGCTAATTGTGTAACGAATTTTGAATGTAGGCTTAATTTGGAAGGGATGAAGCCAGTGAGCCAGAGGGGTTGTCAGAAGAAAACGGGTGGTGGTGTGATTAAAGCACTTGGGTGCTTCTGCTGTGTAATTGAATTCTGGTCCTGCCTCTGTAGCGGAGTTGCTATGTGACGTTAAGCAAATTGTTTTTCCTAGATGGTCATTAATTGGGTTCCTCGTTCTGGTGCCTGATGGGAGAGATCTGAGGTGTGATGTGCTTGAGGGCTTTGCTCTTCTGGCTGCAAGTGAATTCAGAAGCTGCTGCATAATACTGTGTCTTTTAGAAAAATCAGATTCTGGTAGTTTCAAATAGGAGACCCAAAATTAATCAGAATTTGTAGGTACTGCCTGTTATGATAACAATTAAAATGATAGGAAAAGTGATGAAGACATCAATTCCTTTTTTAGAGCAGAGTGAACTTCATGAAGAAAAAAATGCAGTGGATTTATGCTGTGAAGGGTGTGTGGGAGACCTGGTCTTGAGAAACAAGTAACCTCCTTATGCTCTGGAAAAAAAAGTAGAGGTCCCTTGGGAGAGCATCATAGGGTTTGCTGCCATCATAATGCAGATGTAGAGGGAACCAGCTGAGGCTTAGTGCTGTTTGTTAGCTGATGTTCTTACCTTACCTGATAGACTTCTCTGTCAGAAAGTGCTTTTTAAATATGAGCTGATACACGAAATACAACTTCAAAACAAGCAAAATGATAGACCTCAAGGTTATCTGAAGCACAGCGTCATCAGTGTAGAAGGACACAAGATACTCCTTCCCCGTGAAGCTGGAAAGCTACTCGTAGCCGTGGAAATCCATCATGCCTCATGCAGATGGGGCTGGAATACTTGGTGGGGGAGGTATTTCCAATGTGTGTTTGGTCTCAGTTGAGCAAGTTCAGTAGCTTGATGCTGCTTATGTGGTCTCTTAGTTGGGCATCCTGAGTCCCGGCCTCAAACACAGCTTAATTTCTGTTTACAGCGGGGTGGCTGCTGGCGTTGCTGGGGGAAGCAAGGGAACCCCTGGAAGCGTGTGGCGTCTGCTTTGTCCTGGCAGAGCTGGCTTCGTGTGCTACCAGGCAGCTGGCAGCGAGCCCCAGAGGCAATTGTGTGGGAGGGAAAGATGGCCAGGACATGGCACTCGCTATGAGAAACAGCACAGATTTAGCCACTGGTTTTATTGGAACTTTTTGGAGCTATTTATGCTGGGCATCTGTTTAAGTACGTTGCTGATTGGGAGCCAAGCAACTCTGACAAATTATGCTAGCACTGAAACACGCGTGCAGCATTGCCATGCCTTGTGATTTCATATAACCAGACCTCACGCTCAAGAGGGTGCTTTAATCACCCTCTTCCCCCTCTTCTTCAGCCTCTCCTATGAGGACAGGCTGAGGGAGCTGGGGCTGTTCAGCCTGGAGAAGAGAAGACTCCGGGAAGACCTTCTAGCAGCCTTCCAGGATCTGAAGGGAGCTCCAGGAGAGCTGGAGAGGGACTCTTGGTCAGGAAGGGGAGTGATAGGACAAGGGGTAATGGTTTTAAACTGGAAGAGGGGAGATTTAGATGAGATATTAGGAAGAAATTCTTTGCTGTGAGGGTGGTGAGGCACTGGAACAGGTTGCCCAGGGAAGTTGTGGCTGCCCCATCCCTGGAGGTGTTTAAAGCCAGCCTGGATGTGGCTTTGAGCAACCTGGTCTGGTGGGAGGTGTCCCTGCCCATGGCAGGGGCATTGGAACTGGATGTTCTTTAAGGTCCCTTCCAACTCTTACCATTCTCTGATTCAATGGTTAATCCTGTATCTTGCCAATGGCATCCTGTGGTGTACCAAAAAGAGTGTAGCCAGCAGGTTGAGGGAGGTCATCCTCCCCAGTTCCAGAAGGACAGGAAACTGCTGGAGAGAGCCCAACAAAAGGCTACAAATATGATCAGGGGACTAGAATATGTCTCTTACAAGGAAAGGCTGAGGGAGATGGGTCTGGAGAAGATAAGACTGAGGGGGGATCTCATCAATGCCTGTAAATACTTAAAGGGTGGGTGTCAGGGGGAAGGGGCCAGTCTTTTTTTCAGTGGTGCCTCAAGACAGAACAAGAGGTAACGTGCACAAATTAGAACATGGGAAGTTCCACCTAAACATAAGGCAGAACTTCTTTCATTTGAGGGTATCAGAGCCACGGAACAGGCTGTCCAGAGAGGTGGTGGAGTCTTCATCTTTGGAGACATTTAAAACCTGCCTGGACGTGTTCTGTGCAACCTGCTTTGGGTGGACCTGCTCTGACAGGGGGTTGGACTAGATGATCTCTAAAGGTCCCTTCCAACCCCGTTATCACTCTGTGATTCTGTGGTCTTTCCAAGCTGTTCCTAAATACCTCCAGTGCCAGCCTCATGTGAGAACCTCGTCAAAAGATGCAAACTTACTCCGGTCCTTGTCTTAAACCGTTTGGGGGTATTTTTGTGGTGTCTTTTTTACTTTGTTGTGTTGAAACTGATCTTGCTGAGATGTTTTTGTGGCTTTTTGCACTTGTAAATCTACAACTCCCTGTTGTAGACTTACCTTTTTGTAGCAGCCTTTTACACTTGTGACTTTTTGCAGTTACGTCCTTGGACGTTCTTCTGTGACGGTTCTGCAACCCTGACTCCTTTGCACTTTCTTTACAGAGCTTGATTTTCAAACCGCTTGGTTTTCTTCTAGTGCTTGCCTCATCTGTTGCTAATTGATACAGGGCATCCAAAAGTGGTTGCCCTGTTGCAGATGAGACTTACAAGCTTTAATAACAGCAGGAGACTTGATTCATTTCAAGATCCTACTCCTTTTTGTGCATTTTCTATGCACTTGTCATTTTTGCAGTAAGATGATACTGATCTATTATAGCTCCTAAATGCATTTTCACACAGCCTATTTATCCCAGCCTGTTTTGCATAGCTCATTATGCCTGTTTATGTTGATTTGCACTTCGCCCTAATGAATTGCACCTTGATCCATCATTATAAGCTGGGTGAAATGGAAAAACAGCCCAAAGCCTGTCTGCTCCCAGTGCTGTCTGTCTGTCTTAGTGTGGTGTAAGATCCGTGGACTCGGTGAATGTGCCCTGTTCTGTCAAATGCGTTATCAGTGAAAGCCCAGAATGATGCTGACCCTGGGGCTCAGATGAATCACGTCTGATTCATGGCCCCGTTCTGATGTCAAACCACCGGTGGCTGCCTGCAACGGTTATTTGACCCGTTTGCCGTTCTCTTTTAGCTTAATCTAGGTGATGCCTCAATAATTTGCCTTAAATATTATATAAAAGCATCAGAAGTCCTATGAAAGTTAAAATGGACAATGTCTGTTGCCAAGTCCCCTCTGTAGAGCCTCCTGCCTTGTTGTAAGAGAAATCAGTTTGATGGGATCCAACCTGTTGTTGCCAAGTCCACATCGGTTGCTACTCGTCACCTCCACTGCTCCTAGATGCCTGCAAATTGTCTGTGTTCCTTTTTTTTTTTTTTTCCATTAAATTG
>VZRU01017838.1:90528-103898 GCA_013398155.1 Pedionomus torquatus | reverse complement strand
TGTTTCTCTTCTTTTTCCACCCCCCCCCCCCCCCCCTTTCTTTCCTTCGAGCTGGATGCTGTGAAGACACACAGATAGGAGACAAAAGATTACAAGCCTTGAAGGGATCCGTTAATTCTTTAAGAAAACATGACAAAGCACTGAGCTTTGCTACAGTGTGGGTAGCTGAAAACAGCAGTTGTGGCAGAGGAAGATGTTGTGTTCATTGTCTAGCAGTAAGACATTAGGGGAGAATAAAACTGTGAATATGTTGCTTATAACATGTTTATTCATAATTCTGATGTTCCTAAGCAAGGAACTGTTGTTTTTTTTTTTTCTGGGGGGGGAGATGTTGCGTGGTTTGGGTTGTTTTTTTTTTATTCCTTTTCATTTAAAAACCATTGTCTTAAACTTATGATATGAGCTTCTCTGACAGTTCAGAGAGGTTGTTACCATTTAAAGCTTTCTTTATGTTTAAGTAGTTCATGCTGCCCTGTAGCTGTCACCTGGGTTTCATGCCATCTAACCCTTGCTCCCTGGAACCGTACCACGTTCATCCCTGGGAATGTTGTTGTGTGGAAGAGTCTCTGCCTTATTTCTACGCTCTGATATCTGCCAGAGGGGCAAAAAATTATATATAAAAAATGAGATTTTTTTAGGGCTCCCAGTCAAGTACCTTTCATTGCATCGATGACGCTCTAATTCTAGGAAAAACCATCCAACTTGTTCAGCCAAGGTGACAATTTGTGTTGCTCATATAAAAGCATCTGCTGCTGTTATTCATATGTGAGGCACAGAACTTCTAAGGATTGTGCAAAGAAAACCCCGGAGCTCTAAAGCCACTTGGACTTCTATGAATCTTTTTGGATTTTTTCCTGTGCAGTTAATAACGCTGTTTTTCTTTCTTTCTTTGTCCCTCCACCTCCTCTTTCTGCAGTTTCAGCTTCTCGCCTCAGCATTATTTAAGTCTGGCTCGGATTTCACCACTCTTGGTGAGTATTGTGTATCAGAAGAATTATACCGAGTATGTTCCCTCTCATAATTACTGTTTGTTCCTACTGTTTTTTCTATCAAATGTTACGGTTCATGTGAATACTGTAGGCCCTTTTTGGTTTGAATGTGCGAAGTGCCACTACACAGACATTTGAGAGACTATTTATAATGACCAGTGTCCAATGCCTCCGGCCCATATTTAAAACATCTGTCACCAGTGGTTTTAAACCCATGCCTCCTGGGATCATTTTCTGTCTCTTATTACATCTGATGCTTCACTGTTACCCAAATAAACAGAAGCTTTGGTCAGAATAAGGCACCTCCTGTTATGTCACTTTGGAATCTCACAGCATGGCTACGGCTCTGTTTGCTGTGATAACTGCAATTCCTGGAGTAGTTTGGTTCGCTCTGTTCTTTGCAAAACTAGTTCTTTGGGCAAAATGTCAAGTGCGGAGAAAACAGTGGCGTGTAGGGCTGGAAACAGGAGGCCTGAGCCAAAGCTGTAATTCGTTTCGCTGTTCTATCCAGTTAACTCTTTTGAATGGTTGAGAGAGAGGTTAATCCTGGGCAAGCTGTAGGAAGGCTATAAGCGTGATTTACATTCGTGTAACGATGTGTTGTCCTCAAGTTACCGAGCTCTCGCTAGGAATATGGATGACCTCAGTTTTTCAAGAATGTTTAATTCCAAATCTAAGGAACTGAGGGAAGGAAAAAGCCCCCTGTGCTGTCCTTGTCCCTCTAAGGTGCATTGCTCTCAGCTCTGCTGGATGAGGAAGCTCTGCTGAGCTTGTGTGGTTTGGAAGACCTTATCTAGTTGATGCTGTGAGATTAATTTTTTTAAAGGAAGAAAACTCAAGTTTCAGAAAGTTGTTTTTCCCCTGGTTTTAAGTAGTTTAAAAGATGAATTAGTTCCTGGCACAGTACAGTACTTTATTCAGAAGTTGGCTTTACAGATAGGTGGATACATATATATCAAGTGCTGCTTCTAAAAGAAAACAAAAAAGCCCAAGCCCTCCTTGATTTGATTAACTTGGTTGACTTTGATTAACTGAAGAGTTGAGTTCACTGAATTAAAAAGCATTCCTTTGAGATACCAGCGATTGAAGTAATACGAAGCAAAGGAAACCATTGTGTGCCCGCTCTATTGTTCTTGCTGTTGATGGTTTAAGTATGAGGATTTGGATAAACAAAGCTGCTGCTGTGACCTAAACCCTACCCCTTGGGAAGCGGCACTTCACGGACCTCCTTGGCAAAGAACCTTGTGCCAAGATGCTGTCTGGGCCCTTCCAACAAGTCCAGGGATTAAATAGCAACAATTAAATAGACTTGGGGCTCCTATCATCAGCAGAGCTTGTCTCAAGTAAAAAACTGCAAGCACTACAAGTACCGGCTCCGGTTAAGACAATCATGAAGATAATGAGGAAAGCCTGAGGACAGAAGAAATGAGGCACCAAATAAAAATAGCTACACAGATTGTTGTTTTCTGGGCCATCGAAGCAGTCCCCTGAGGACTCTTGTTTCCCCTGTTTCTTCAGGACTGTCGATGAGCCTGACAAGCCATTTGACTGTTACTTTTTATGGCATTTCGATGGTGGCGTTGGCTTGGGTTGATCTCTGGGGGTGTGTGCACAGAGCAGAGGGACGGAGAGCTGGCACCCTTATTAGCTGAGGCAGAATTTAGCAAATAGTTAACACCACTCCAAAATGGACAACGACTGGCGTATTCTACCACTGAACTGAGTATTTAAAGTAGTAAGCTCTGATTTGCTTCTTTTTTTTCCTCCTCCCTGTAGGATTTTCAGACGTTGACCACACGTATGCGCAGAGAACTCAGCTGTTTGATACACTGGTCAACTTCTTTCCGGACAACATGACCCCTCCTAAAGGCAACCTGGTAGACCTCATCACGCTGTAATGAAGCAATCACCGGACACATGGAAGAGGGGGGAAAAGCATCCATTTTCAGTATTTTAATTTTTTTACTGCATTGATTGACTGCTGGGATGAAGTAATATAGTAACCCCTGGGTGTTTGGAAGGGGTTTTATACTTGTATGGTGAATCCCTGAGGCTTTTCCCTTGGAGTAGGTTAATAAAATGTAATTGACGTACTTCCAACTAAATACATATATTTTTTCTGACTTTGGATTTTGAGTTAGCAAATGTTAAGATGAAAAGGTGGGGGGGGAGAAAAAAAAATAATAATAAAACCCAATCATGCAGTGATTGTTTGTGCCTGTAGAGGAAAACTGAGATTTGTGGGTTGTCTGGAGTTGACGATGATGGGTTTTATTTTGGGTTTCATGAATCAGTGGGGGGGAGGTTGTTCTTTGCTCATTTGTAGCTAGTCATGATGCATTGCTCTATCCTACAACTCCCTCCTCAGCAGTTGAAGAGCTCAGTGGCAGGACACTGGTGTTGAGGTAACAGTAATATATGTGTCTCCAGCCTTGTAATGACAGCATCACGTGAATGGGAGCCTGTGTGACAAATCGCCTGTCTTCTCATCCCAGAACTGGGCTGACAGTGTCTAATTGCATCTGATACTTGATCTAAACCAAAATTCCTAAATGTCTATCTTCTGCTCTCTGGAGTCTTCCACTTGGACCAGATGGGCAAGTGGAAACCTTAGAGAAACCGTTGGAGAGCAGGAGTGTGGTCGTCACCTGCACAGACCCCTTTTCAGGGATCCTTCTGTTTCCACTGCTGTGCTCTTCTGACAAGAAACCCTGTGGGTCCTTGCTGAGCCCCAGCAGGACAGGGTCTTCCACCAGATACACACCCAACCTCTGCAGCCTAACTCTGGGTCGGCTGTAGGATTTCCAGAGCCGATTGTCTTCATTTACGTGCACCGATGCTTCTGTGTGCGTTCGTCAATGTGTCCGTGTAAAGAGGATCTCTCCCAACAGCTTGTCTCCTTCCTACGTAGTGCATCTCATTCACTTCTAAATGCATTTTAAGCCTAGACCTGAATGTAAGGGAGGCCTTTTTGGCATTAATCTCATTGAAAACAAGCTGATGCATATGTATAGAAAATATATTCTTCCTTGCTGAAAGCCTTCTTTATAAATAAGGTAAGGGCTTGGTGCTACACTATGAAGTGGAATGAAGGATATGCATTCCCAGTGTTACAAACTTTTGCGTGTTCAGTGTCAGTGAGCATTCAGTCCAAACTGGCAGATGTAAATATATACATATATATATATCTGAGACTGCAAAGCTTTATGTCTCGCAATGTTCGTGCCAGGAGGGTGTCATTGTTGCATCCGCTGTGGCTACACGACTCCTCTCGAACTTGATGGAAGTCTTGTGTGTGCAAAGATGATTTGGACTCTTGAAATAAAGAGTTAGTCAAGTGTCTTTTTCAGAGCTGGAGTGTCTGCTTGCTTTGATTGCGTTGTATCGCCTCTTTATCATGTTCTTTGTGCGACTTTGGTAGTCCTGGTGTGTTAGTAATAAATTTAAGTACTCCATACTTGGTGTTTAATCACTTAGAGAGGAACAGGGTGTTAGATGCTGGGCTTCGCTTCGTCTTCAGGGAGGACTATACAAACACAGTGTTTGGAAGTAACTTGTAAGTTGAGACTCTTCAGATATTACGTATTTCAGCGGGTGGCAAGTCAGACATCGGGGGGGGGGTTAAAAATCCCCTGGGTACATGGTGCAGTAGATGAAATCTCATTAAGTTGTTCCTTTGAAACATTGCAATTGTTTTTTCCAGTGACACGGAAAATTTTACGTCACTGCTACGCTTTACCGTGTGCCACACTTTATTAACTAGTTAAAATAGAGCTTATATGGTATGAATGTAGATACTGGCAGTGCTGTACTGGGGGAATGTTCCAACTGAGGTGGTGTTTCCACTGAGGTTGAACTGAGCACTTCTAATGCGGCCACCCAAAATGCTGCCGCCAACTAGTACGTAAAATTTTGGGTGCTGTTGCGTTCCCTTATCGCTGGATCTTGTTGCCTGCGTATTCTCCAGCTTCAGTCAGATGATTCATTGCGTTTCGTGAGCGTTTTCCGATCATCCAAGCTCTTTGTGAACTTCTATGTGTACGTTTTCGATGACTTGGGTGTGAGGCTTAACCCCAAAAGATACACCGAGGCTGTGGACCGTGGAGGTCCAGGAATGCCAAAAGCTCTGTGAACCGGTGTTGGTACGGAGCTGTGTGTCCCGTCAGGCTTGATTTGTGTTACAGAATTTTGATCAAAACTCATTGTCCTCTGCGTCGGGAGTTGCATGCGAAGCTTGACAGCCTGGCTCAGGGTTGGTATTTTATTTTTTTTTTTTGAGCAAGGTGAACATTGCTTCTGCAGGACTGACAATCCCAGCTAATGAGAGCACTTCAGGATGATCAAATATTGACCCGACTTTATCCTGAGCGGATCGATTTCAGCTCGCACGGGTACAGTTTATGGATTACAGCTGGTGATTAACCAGCAGAAACTTATTTGCTCAGGCTTCGGAGCGTTTGTGGAGCAGCAGAGGCACCCTGTGGCCAGAGAGGTTAATCCAAAGTGAAGGTTTCTTGGGGTTTTGCCAAGGGTCTTTTCTGGTTCTGTGTCCTTAGAGCTGGGAGTTCAAAATTAAGTGATTTCTTTGCATTGGTGTATGCTACATGACCCGATTTAAAAAGTAGTTAAAAATTCCAAGCGGAGAAGTATAAATTTCCTTTCAAAATAAGCTGGTTATTGACAAACAGTTACAGGGGGAGTTAGAATTGAATTCCGCGCAGATCTTTGAAGATACTGGTGATATTCCAGGAAGGGGTCGCGTGTGAGCCTTGACGATATATTAAAGTACAACCAGAAGAGAGACCCGTTTGGTCTGAAAACAGCCACCTGAGAATGTTTCCCAGCAGAGTGCATGCTGCGTTATAAATGTACGAGCTGTACATGAGAAGTCTTCCAACCTCACCCTTTCTGCTCACGGGCTGGTTTTTGGGGTTTTTTTTAGCTTAGACAAGACAAACTTACTACATCTTGCCTTTACCTTCTGCTAGAAAGTGACTTTGTGTCTGGCTTTAACACGGCAGAATCTTTGCTCTGTGGTGGTTTATCTCTAAATTATGCGTTAACTTATAATTAAGCTATTGCAAAAGAAGGTATCACTGCTTATTGGAGAGGGACTCATTTATGATCCTGGGGTCTTTAAAGCCAAAGTTACAAAGTTCTGGTATGCTTTTTAAAGCTGTAGAAAGTCAGGGTGAAATAAATGTTTACAGACATCAAGACTTCAGTCCTGATTTGGCTTTTTTTTTTAAAAAAAAAAAAAAGTCCTTGAGATCCATAAGTTTGGTTCTTCACTGACACTGGCCTGTCAGCATAGTTACCCTTACGATATTATTCAGTCTATCATATCTTTAGAAAACACAAAATTGTTCCTTATGTAAGGTTGTTTCCAGAGAAATTGAACTGTTCCTATCTGGTTTTTGGTCACGTAGATTAGGCAGAATTAAGTGTGGGTTTCTTAATGTTTGTCTCGTACCAACCCCTTAAAGTAGTCATGAAGCAGAAGTCCTTAAGAGTTTTTTCAAAATGACTTCTCCAAGCAAGTGCTGCTATTGCAGGGTGACCCAACACATTTTCATGTGGCAGAAGGACCTACTTAGATGGTGTTAAAAATGACTGTAGCCACCTTCTTGCCCCTTTTCTCCAAAGGTACCGTTGATCAATATTGCTCATGGGGAGACCTGAAGGCTGGTGCAAAGTAGTTATTGAAATTCGTTGTAGCTTTTCCATTCTGACTCTTTGAAAGACAATATTTGTGATGTATTTGTTCTTCAACACCTCTTCTTTTTGTGGAGTATGAGGAAGGAGAGCTTTGTCAGAAGAGTTTAGTTTGCCCTTTTTCTGTATGGCATCCCGTATGTGATGTTTAGGTAGTCTGTAAAAATTAAAATCTAGTCATGTAAATAAATGCCTGGGGAAAAATCAATCTGTGAACATTTAATTTGAAAGATTTTTCACATGTATTTACTTTGTTGAGTGGCATCTACAGTTAAATTTGGAAACTTCCCCCCCAAAAAAACATATTAAGACATACCTATGGGAAGATTGTACTGGAGTAAGGATGCAGTGATGGACTGAAATGAAATTGTTGATGGTTTTTGGTCACTGATTATAATAGCCTAGCCTGAAAACTTCATGATTTTGAGGGTAGGTGAGCAAATGAATCAGACTCCCTGTTTGCAGGAGGCGTGGAGCTAGTGGCAAGGGATCCTGGTAGATCTGTAGTGTTTGTGGAGGCGTGGGGCTAGTGGCAAAAGATCCTGGTAGCTTCATCTGTGGTTTTCTCCACAGGCATCAGGGACTCCACCAGCCATTTCTTCTTCCAGAAAAGACTCCTTCCCAAGCAGAGTAATGACTCTGGAAGAGGGTTTTCCACAGGGTTTTGTAGAACAGCTGTTTTCCCAATCGCTTTCCTGATGCCTGCGAGTTTGTAGAAGGGAGTTTTGCTCGTCCCAAAGTTGTACACCATCCTCACCCTGCTGTGCTTGTGAGTAAACTCAAAACCAGTGATAAATCCAGAGCAGTGTCTGAGAAACACTTGAAGCTCGTTTAACTGCTTTTACTGTAAGAAAAATTAGCATTAATGCCACTTATTTAAAATGCAGGAGTGGCAGGTACCTGTAACACTGATATGATTCATTTTCTTGCTGCTTCCTGTATTTCAAAATTGAGAAGGAAATGCTTTCGTAGCGCTGGTGGAATGAAGCTTTTAATCTGAATTAGCTCTGCACAACCTTGAACTTGAATGCTCCTACGTCCTTGTACTTGCAGGGAGTTTGTCGATGTGACGCTGCGCTGGGGAAAGCGGCAGCAGTTATTAGATACGTTTCCATTTGGTACCTTTCCTTTTAGAAGTGGAAAAATGTCTTGTGAGATCCCGAGTCCCAGAGTATGCTTTGAATTTTAGCTTATTAGTTGTGCTTGGCTCGGAGCAGAGGAGTGTTTGGCCATTGTCAAGTGAAGTCCCAACAGTCAAAGCGATTCGTGTGTGTGTCTCTGGAAGTGCTTGTGGTGTTTTATAGCTGTAGTTATTACAGAAACAGAGGTGGGCCCAGTTTAAAAAAAAATATGAAGATTATAGCTGTTCTGATTAGGGGAAAAAGTGGAAAAACTCTGAATGAGCTTGGCCAATTTTAATAAGGACACAATAATTTGGAGACGGGTTGTATTTCATGAGAGGGGAGCTTAAGAACCACTATCTGACTTGTTCTTGATATAGATTGATAGTGGTATATAAGCTGTAAATATTGTTGAAATGTAAATGTACTCTCAGAAGCTTGTTAGTGGATCTAAATGCCTTTGGGTATGGTAGACCCGATCGTATCGTGTCATGGAAAAGGTTATGCTGGAAATTATTCAAGTTGTGGTAATGACTTAGAGGCAGAATCCCTGTTTTACTGAAAGCCTCTATTATAATGAAAAGTTGGATTGGAAAAAGTAGGTTTACTGCACTGGAACCATTATAATAGTACATGGCTCAGCACTTGGATAAATTGACTCCAGATGCTTTTATCTGCAGGCAATGGATCCAAACGTGGTTTTAGAGTGGAAGCCAGTTAATGACCTGCTTATTGCCGTTTGAGAGTCCCGCAAGAAAACGTCGGCGTTGGTGCCAGCAGGTAATGCTTCTGGCATTCCTGACAGAGGTCAAAGATCTGGGTGGAGCTTTGGATTATCCACGTGTGCTTAGGTTATATATAGGTTAAATATACATAAATATAAAGCTCTGCAGAGGATAGCGGTTCTGTGAGCTGTATATAATACTGGATTAGGTGTAGAGGTCTGTAAGGCAGCATCTTCCCTGAGCACAGATCCTCAAGGTGACACATTGCTGCTGTCTCTTTCGCTTTCACGTATTGGAACTTGATTTGTTAGTGATGAACTCCAGATGCTTGCTGTGCCCCAAATTCAGCGCTCTGCTTCCGAACATCGACAGCCACAGACGTGCTAAAGCCGCTGTCGGTGAATCTCTTCAGCACCCTGAAATCTTAATTTATACTTGGTGCAGACAAAGGTACATGTTGTCTTGGCTTCCAGCTGTTTGCTATAAGTCAGCACAGCTTTTACTGACCACCTGGAGACTGTAAGGATTTGAGAGCTGTGAGAAATCAGTTGTCTCTGTTCTGCTCTAGCGTGGGATCACACTTCGTTCCTGGGAAAAGTGGGGTGAGCGAATAGCTCAAAACTTGGTCTACCAGGTTAGGGTTTTGGAGCTGATACTCATCTGAAAGGAAAATCTATCACTAGTGTTACAAGTGCAATGGTCAAAACATGGTCCCTTAGGTATTCCCTGTTTATTCTGAAGTTTCCTTTCCCTGCGTGACTGTTTGCTGCTATAAAATGCTGTGCCTTTCGACTTCCCTCAGTTTAATGAAGGAATTAAAGGTTAGAGCTGCACAGTATTGAGGCATCAGTTTCTCCGTGTCACAACATCATTGACAGGACAAGAGGTAATGGTTTTAAATTGGAAGAGGGGAGATTTAGGTTAGATATTAGGAACAAATTCTGTCCTGTGAGGGTGGTGAGGCACTGGAGCAGGTTGCCCAGAGAAGTTGTGGCTGCCCCATCCCTGGAGGTGTTCAAGACCAGGCTGGATGGGGCTTTAAGCAATGTGGTCTGGTGGGAGGTGTCCCTGCCCATGGCAGGGGGGTTGGAACTCAATGATCTTTGAGGTCCCTTCCAACTTTAACCATTCTGTGATTCTATAATCATCCTCCCATGGCTACCTTGGCAAAACACCTTTACTGCTGCCTCTGAAACAGTCAGGGAGGATCCTTGTGACTTACCTTTCTTATCCCCAAAGGCTGTTTCTCCCCCTGGGTAAGGACAGGGAAAGTGTGGGAGCCAAATTCCCACCAGCCAGCAGAGCATAACACTCTGTGACCCAATGTGAGATAGCCCTTCCCTCCTCTCTCAGTGGCGTTTATTTTGCGTGGCAACAGGAGTTTGATAGTTTGACAATTCTATCGTTTCTCAGGTTCATTTAAATAAGCAGACCTAGGTTTCTGCCACCTTGCTTTCATGATCTCGGATGTTTTACCAGTGGAGGCAAACAGCTACGAGTTGGGGTGTTTGGTTTATTTTTGTGGTGTGGCAGGGCAGAGGGAATGGGAAAAGAAATAGGCTTGGGGACAACACAGTGGTAGCTCGTTTGAGTATGTGTTTAAGATGCCCTCTGTCTTTTGTGAAAGGACTTTAAAGGCTCTTAACAAGTAGATCTGCTATTTAGAGCTGATTATTTTCATGCAAGCTGGATTCTCTGGCTCTTTTTCAAATGGAAGTGGTGCAACATCAGGATCTTTTTGTCCTGGAGCTTCACCTCTGGAGCTTTGGTCCTCTCCACCTCAAAGACACCACAGAAACTAATGCAGTTTCTTTTTTCCTCCCTGGTCCCTCTGCAGTGATTGTGAGGATCTGGCCAGGCTTGACACTACTCAAACATACTGGAGTCTGTGCGGCACGATCAGGCCAGGTCTGGAAGTCTTAAGAGATTGTTAAAACCTAAAAATGTTCTGAAATTTCCAATGTAAGCTGCCAGTGAGATTAAGGGAGATTAACTGCTTTTTAATTAGTATGAGGGTGGGAAGATGAGACCACAACAGTGGTTACAGCCTTCCTCACATCCCAAATACCAGCGGACAAGTTTTTCTCCCAAGTGATGAGAAAAATGTAGTTTAAATATCCTGAGTTTGTAACTTGCTGCCTGAGGGATTCAATTACTTGATTCATGTTTCTCTAAATAGAAATGTACTGCAGCCTGTGAACAGGGTCTTTTCCGTGAAGAAGCTACTTTGAGGCTGAAATGTTTGGTTGGGTTTGGGTTGGGTTGTTTTGGGGTTGGTTTGTTGGCTTTTTTTTTTTTTGAGATTTTGNTTTTTTTTGAGATTTTGACAAAAAACCTCAGCTTTTAAAGAGGGAAGATGGCTGTTAGCAACCTGTGCTTCCTTGGTTGTGAGTCAGTGACTGCACCGAGAATCCCTTCTGCCTCTGCATGCCCTGCAGTGGTACGTGCTGGTCAGAAGGTGACAGCCTGATCTCCTTTCCCCAAGCGACGTGGAGATCAGTACTAGAGAAGATTCTACCTAACCATCGAGGAGTTAACTATCGTACTTGTTTTTCCCTCTCATCTGCCACAGGAATTGGGAGGGTAGACTAGCAGTTGGGGGCTGAATATTTCCTTCATCTCTTCCTCATCATTCCTGGTCTTCCTCCCGTTGATGTTTTGACGTGCAAACCACTTCTCACTTCAGAAGCTGCTGTGCCAAGCAGTGGAAAAGAAAACAAACCCCTACTTATTAGTAGCTGTTACTATTTACCAAGGCTGTATTTTCTGCTATGCCTGTCTTCCAGCATCCCCCCCCACACACACACTAGGAAATGAGGGGATGCTGGGGAGATATTAAGGCAGAGAAAAGAGCTTAATTACATGAACAAATGCATTTGTGGGAGTGTGGAGTCTTCAAGGAGGTGCCTCTTGGACCACTTTACGTCAAGCAGAAAAATTAAAGCCTGTTGACATAATGGGAGGCGATGTCCCTGTTCTTGTGGGCTGGTGGCCTTGTGTGTGTAGATGCTGAGATGCAATGCACCTCATCTTAGACGTTTCTGGTCACAGTCAGCTTTTTCCCTTTGAACTTTGTGCTTTCAAACTGATGGAACAACCGTTCTGTTCCAGACGTCTTGATGGGATAGACAGAATCTGGGTACTAGTGGCTTAAACACTGCTAAACTGGCTGCATCATAGAATCATAGAAGGACATGGGCCTGTTGGAATGGGTCCAGAGGAGGCCACGAAGATGATCAGAGGGTTGGAGCCCCTCTGTTGTGAAGACAGGCTGAGAGAGTTGGGGTTGTCCAGCCTGGAGAACAGAAGGCTCCAGGGAGATCTTATAGTCCCTTCCAGTGCCTAATGGGGCTGTGGGAGAGATGGGGAGGGACTCTTGATCAGGGAGTGGAGTGATAGCATGAGACGTAATGGTTTTAAATAAAGTGGGAAGATTTAAATGAGATACTAGGAAGAAATTATTTTCTGTGAGGGTGGTGAGGCGCTGGAACAGGTTGCCCAGAGAAGCTGTGGCTGCCCCATACCTGGAGGGGTTCAAGGCCAGGCTGGATGGGGTTTGAGCAACCTGGTCTGGTGGGAGGTGTCCCTGCGATGGGTTTAGGGGGCTTTGTCAAGCTGTTTCTTTGAGCTGTTGCCTCTGCTCTTACCATGTCACTTACAGTGTTGATGGTGTGTTTGTCTGGACTCTTGATGTTTGTTATCTCGTCCTCTGCACCTTCATGTGGTCACCAAAAGCTGGTTACTCCCTGTGTAGTGCTTGGAGTTGAGTATCTGCTCCCCATCCAGAATTGAGCCCCCTTTTTTTTTTTTTTTCTCCCCGTTTCTGGCATCCAACTTGAAAGTGTTTGTGTCTCTACAGCAATCCTGCAGGCTCTGGGTCTGTCTGAATTCCCTTTGGTGTCTGTCCTGCTGTTGTTGTCTCGGACCCCTTGACCACAGGAGAGGTGAACTGGAGAGGTGCAGACAATCCTGGGCTGGAAAAAGGTGGTGATCCCTGCGAACTGACCACCTGTTTTAATAGTTTTTAATACTCATCAATGTGGTTTTAATAATCACACTGTGTAATAAATTACACACACAGTGTAATATTCACACTGACTAGTCCTGTTCTGAGCCCATGGTGGTTAAATCCATCATTCCCATGCTCTGGTGATTCCCCATCCTGCCCTTTTCTTAATGAATTATCTTTGTTCAGCCTGGGCTGTTAATTTTCTCCCTTGGCGTTAATCATCTTTGGTGATTTCTGGGTTGATGTGTAAGCCCCGAGCTGTACATAAACGGATGAGTGATATGAGGAATATCTACAAATGTAGTTATGTTGTATGTAATGTACATAAGGAGAGAATGTATTTTGTTCATTTTTTTTCTTTTCTTAATAAAAATGTATATGCTAGCAAGGGTGTTCATTTAAGATCTGTTTGTTCTAACATCGCCTGCTACTGAGAATGGGGGGAAAAAAGAAAAAAAGATAATAATCTGTGAAGGTTTTGTAGAGGTGCAGAAATTAGGAAACCGGGGGAGCGTGAGGTCTGGGCGGCTGGGACTGTTCCTGCTGGAGGAGCCTGCCCTGTCCCTCTGTGCTGGGCAACAGCTGAGAAAACATCCTGTTCCCTGGAATCAGTGATGGGCTGGGTCCGTGGCCCGTAAATCTAGAGCATGCTTAGCACTTGCAAGGACTTTTACTGGGGGAAGGAAGAACGTGGAGTTAAAACAGGCTGAGGCAAACCACCCACCCGCTTCTAATATTTAAGTCAAATCAAATTCTCTCTTTTGATTTTTTTTTTTTTTTTTTTTTTTTTTTTTTTTTTTTTTTTTCAGCT
>VZRU01017838.1:0-25800 GCA_013398155.1 Pedionomus torquatus | reverse complement strand
ACACAGTGCTCCAGGTGGGGCCTCTAGATACCTCTAGAAGTTTCATGTTGCTTGTCTTGCACTGTCTTTCATAAAGAGCCTGTGTAATGGTTTGTATTAAAAGTGAAGGAGGAGGGACGCAGGAGAGAAAAACAAACAACCCTTTAGGAGGGACAGGCAAGCAGCTAGACGTATTTTCTGCTGCTAGACATAGGTACTGGTGGTAACTTTTTTCAAGCCCAGAGTGAATGGAGAATTCTATCCCTCCTGCCCCAAGGTTCTTTTCATCTATGATGCTGCCCACAAACTCCTACAGAGGCCTCTGGGCTGGAAAGGACCTGTTCAGCAGACCTCTAGAATAGAATTGGGGGGGTTGCTCCCTTTTGGTAAACAACGGACCTTCCAGATGAAGCAGAGTAACTCCTTTGGGTCACAGTCTCCTGGATTTAGTGAGAATTTCTCAAGATGATCATTTGGGCCTTGGTGTTGGGTGCAGCATGCCCCTCCAACCCTAATATCTTCCGTGCCTCCCACTTGGATGCACACTGCCCTCCAAGCACCAACTCAGCACCTCTTCCCATTGACTCTGTCACCTTCTCTTCCTTCTTTGACAAGGATTTGCCCTAGAACAGCCTGGGAGTTACCAGGACAACCTGTGTAGGTCCAGCAGCCCAGATCATTGTTTGGGGCTGCAGATGCCCTGTGGAATTCAGTATTTGTTTTAGACGTAAAATCTGCAACTTCCACACATTCTTCTTCAATTTCACTCTCCATTAACTGCATTGCCGTGTCATAACAAAGCTCATTGAATTATTAGAGATGGGGCGAATCGTTCAAAGCCTGGAGAGAGGAAAGGGATGGGGGAGAGTGCTGTACGTGATTTTTCTTTGTGGGCCCTCCTGCCAAGAAGTATCCACGGGTAGCATGGTGGGTTTAGGAAAGGGTTAGGGTTTTAGAGGGGTTCATGGGTGACAGTTGGAGTTGCTGAGTGTTGCAGTGAGCTGGGAGTCAAGATGGGAGGGATAGTGGTCAGGTAGAGTCAGGTCAAATCCTATTTGCTTGTCTCTCTTTTCATGTCCTGGGTTGCAAGGATTCCATTGCATGTCCTCCTACTTCCCCTTGTGCTTTTTTAGATATGGTGGAAAAATAAAGAATAAAGAAGGGGTCAAATGGAAACCTCACACCCCAGAAGAGTGGTTGATCTCTCCACCTCCATCAGTACCATCAAAACCTTGTACTCCTCCCCCTACCCCAGTGTTGACTATGGGGTTGGTGCTCCTAGCTCATCTTGTGAGCAGTTCCCCTGGTACAAACTGTGTGGTTGCTGGGATATGAATCACCACGGTTGGCCTCCTTCCCCAAATCCCCTCTCTGGGACTTCAGCATGGTACAGCTGGTGTAAATCCTGCATCCTCCAGCATTTCCCATAGTTACGCTGGCATTTGCTTGTGTCAGACTAAGGGAAGAAATATGCTTTTTGTAAGGGGAATTGATTTCTTTGGTGGGAAGCCAAGCTAGGCAGATGAGTGACCTGTTGCAGCCAGATGAGGTGAATCCCACTGCTAAGCCTCCTTTCTAGTACCGCATCAGTTTAGGTTTTAGCATGCATTTTTCTCTTCCAGTGCTTCAGTTTCCCAATGCAAGCTGTAAATTGAGTCCTGCATCTCAACAAGATTAACTAGGCAATAGCGGGATGGGTCTGGGAAAGGTTTTGAAAGAACATGCAGTAGCTACAGCAAATATTATTTCCAAGAACTAAAGTTTTTTTAAGATAAACTTATTAGCTTTTCTTCTTGCTTAATATTGGTTTGCTTTTGCTTTTTTTTTTTTTTTAATATATTTTATATAAAACTCTTCTGTATTTAAAAACAAGAATACAAGCAAACTGGAAGCTAATTGAGACACTGCCTCCCCTTTATTTGCCTACTCCCATGTTTGAGTGAAGATTAATTTAAGGGACATTCATTCAGTCAGCAGAAATGCGTCATTCTCATCAACAGTAATGGGAATTACAGGAGGACATCAGTTGCACAAAGGACCCCCTTAAATCCCAGCAGCCTAAGAAAGATAAGTACAAATCACAGCACGTTTCAGTTTTATTTGGCATTTTTAATGGTCAACAAAGCTAAACTGCATTAGTAAGACATGCTGGCTCATTCCTTGGCATCTTAACAGTAGCTGGTGACTCCTGGTTGGGGTAACATCTTTCTGAGGCAGGAGAATGAGTTCAGTCTTTCTTAGATGAATGCAACATCACCGAAAGATTTTTTATGGTGGAGGTACAGTCCTGTATTTTCCTGCTGGATAAGTGTGGAAGAAACAGGAAAACTCTTGCTCCTATCACAGCATAGAGCCAAAATTCTTAACTCTGCACTGGGACTGAAGCTCTCTAGCACAGGTATCAGCTGCAGCAGAACCCACCACAGTAAATAGCCAGAATTATACAGAATTTTATTTGCTTATGCAAATGGAGAAAATTAGGACTAATAGTACTTCAATACTGGTGTATTAAGGATTCCTTCTGCTGAGATCAGATCACATCCTTCACACTCAAAGACTGCTTGCACCAAGACATCCTGTATGTCATCTTCTGGAACCAACTTCTTCAGGTGCACTCTCATCCAGATACATGGTGCCTCTGACCATTCAGGTAACCAGTAACACTCCCAGGGGTTGATGGTTGCCCTGCACAGAGCTGAGCAGCTACATACTTTGCCAAGTACATTTGCGGGAAGGTGTGTGGTGGGGAAATGAGATGAGGATAATGGGGGAAACCTCAACCCAACCAACCCCTCACCATCCTGCTGGTCCCTGCAGATGCCCACCTCCAGCCCAGAGTGTACCAGCAGCATCAGTGCAGACCCAGTGTGACACTTTTGCATGGTCTTTGCAAAACAAAAGACAACTCAGAGCCACCCAGCAGAAGGGAAGAAAAAGACCTTGAGGACATCAGATCCTGTCTCCTTTGCACAATGCCAGGACACCCAGTGAAGGACTTGACCTGGGTGCACCTGGGCAAAGGTTTATGATACGTTTCCCTGCTGTAGGTTGGTGCTGGCAACCTGTGTTGGCTTTAACTTTCTCTCTGGTGCTCAGGTCCAGGACAGATTAGGCAGGGGTTATTAACCCAAATCACCCCAAGTGTGGAGTCACTTGTTGATTCAGCGTAAGCCACTTCTGAATCTACCACCCAGATGCTGGGGAATTGTTGCCAGGAGACCTTGTGCAAACACTTCTCTCACTTGAGATCAAGCCAGCCTGGAGGGAGTCTGCCTACGGACTTCTACCAGTAAAAAATTCTTCTTTTAGTGTGGGACATTGGCAAAGACACGGGATGTATTAGAGCTAAAGAATATTGCCATTCTTGGTTTTTGGATTAATTTAAGAAAGCTGAAATGGATTCAAAGGTGTCTTTTGCTAGATGCTGTGCAAACAGGGGTTGGAGAGCATCCCTGTCCCAACACAGGATAAAGCCACATTCTCTTGGCTGGGTTAAGGATGCTAATTAGGGGAGCTGGCATTTTTGGGATTGTTCCCAGGCACCACAAAGGAGAATAAGCAGTGTTCACAACACGTCACCTCAGTATTTTACAGCACACATGACCCCGCTTTTTACAGCAAGTACTTCAGCTCTCTGCAACCTGCAAGAGGAGGGATTCAGCTTGCAGGCTGCAGTGCCAGGGGAGTTGCTTTATCCTAAAAATGTCAGTTTTGACTCTGAGGTTGAGAAACCTGAAGGAGGGGGCTCTGCAAAGTCACCCCTGCACTTGCACTGGCCACAGGCATCCACCCACTTACCTCCTGCTCTGCAGAGCAACGGACTGCATCTGTACTAAGATAACAAAGGGAGGAGAGTAAACAGCCAGAGTAGAGAGAAAAAAAGAGGAAAATCAACAAATATGGCAGAAAATGTCCAAAAATATGGGACATGTGGCCTGGTCTCCTCTCTCTGGGAGAGAACATGTGTTGTCCCCTTGCAGCAGTGTCCTTGCAGTTGTATGAAGATCCTAATACGGATCTAGCAACCTGGAAGGACACATGTCACACCAGTTTCCCCTTTGGCCTCTGTTGAAATGCATCCACTTCTGGGACAGAACTTGCCAGTGGAGTGTGATTCAAGTCACCAGTTTATTGGGACATTTACCCACAGTGGCAGATGTCTGAGGAGGCACCTTCCTTTTTGGATCAGTAGCTGGAAGCCATGGGGGATTCTCTGGGGCACTTCAAGTGGACGCTGTTTCTTGGGGGGACCAGAAAGACATCGCATGCTCCTGGAGGTAAAAGATGTGATTACTTTGTTGGTGTTTCTACACTTGAGAGATCTATTTATACAAAGAAATCTGTGCAATGGTGCATGCATCCAGAAGGACAGAAGATCTGAAGACATTGCAGAGAAACACAGAGGGCTTTACTGGGATCAGCTCTGTGCCAAGTGCAAGGTAGGACACAGCAAAGTAGGAATATTCTTCCTGAGTCAGTTAAAATAAGAACCAAGAAGGCAGTTTGAATCTCTCCTTCCATTCTACAGAAATAGAACAAAAAAAGGGTTGCTGGTTAGAAAGTTGAATGTCCAGAAGAACGCTCCAACTGAGGTCGATATTTCACACTGCTGAGATTAACAATAAAAGGAAATTCCGGGAAGAACAGGGGGCTGGGCTGGACCTAGTCCAGCATGTTCACTCTGTAATGAACGTGGTGGGAATGCCCCCATTTTGGGGAGAGCTCTGCTGAAATTTCTGGGACCGAAGGAAGTCGTCATTATGTCAGTACATCCTGTATGTGAGCAAGCTACAGTCCACTTAAGAGAACATCTGCAAAAGACACAAAAGGCCATGCAAGACTTTGGCCTCTCTTTAGCTGGTTGAGCATGACTGATTCCCCTGCTAAGGAATTACATACCCACACAAAGGACACCTGCAGTTCCCTCCCAACGGACTTGAAAATCGCCAGAGCTAAACCTACCATCATCAGTGACCATGCTGGAGAGATCCCATGGATCTGATGATTGATCAAGCTTATGGGTTTGGCTAATCAGACAGAAGGGGAGAAAGAGGGGATGCTTTCTATGCTTTTACTAATTGATCTACTCCGTGATTTGAGCTAGATCCCAAACTTGCCAAGAGCAAGTGTCTTGTTCTCAGTCAAAGGGAAGGCTTAGTCTTGGCCAATACTGAACTAGTAAATGCTGCATGTCCCACTGTAAAGTTCCTGTAGGTCCTAGTTTGCTGGTAGCTGGCCATTTTCAAGTGGGTGTCTCCATTCAGGATCTCTCCAGATGGAGATGTTTCCCTGTATGTAACTCACACTGCCAGTCTTAGAAGTCTACGTTGCCCTGGGCAGGATGAATAAATAGAGAGGTTAGCATGGATGTTTATTTTTTTTCTGTGGCTAATGTTAGATGAGGCATGATTATCCTCTCACACCCCAGCAGACAGTGGCACACTAACTTTCTTGGTATTTGGAGACATTTGGGATCCTAAGGTAACAAAGAAAATGTAAGTCTGCTCCATTTCTATATTTCTAAGCCACAATGGACTCAAGCATGGAGATGACCAGTAAATCACTCTGATGAAGGTAGGGTTGCCCATCGGTGGCCCCACTGATGATATCAGTCACTCTGGAGCACTCAGTAGGAAGGGTGGAAGGGGCAGGATGGTGAGAAAGGTGCTGCAGCGCTGGAAAAAGTCAGGTAACATTGCAAGAATTTCCAGCGCTTTTGACTCAAAGATCCTAAGAACAAAATTAATTCCTACCTAGGCTAGGGAACACCTTTGGTTAATATATAAAGCTTCATATGGATTGATGCAAACTATCTACTATATATAATGGGGAAAAATCTCTCTGAAACAAGAAATGTGAAAACAGCTGCTGTCCTGTGAGAATCTTCCCTGGAGGAAGAGTCTCAGCTCCTTCAAAGCAACTGAAGTCACAGGGTAGATCACAAACCTCAATGTTAAGTCGTAACGTTGTTTTTCAAGATGCTGGATGAAAGAAGAGGTTGATGCTGGATCTTTATAGTTTGCAGACTGAATCAAAGAAAACTTCTTTCTCTGTTATGGTGGAGAAGGGCTTGCTTGTCCTCCTCAAACTTTGCTTTCTTTGCCTTTGATGTGTCTGCATGTGATGGCTTTACAGGATGGCATTTAGTCCTGCAAAGTGCTCAGCCTCCACGTAGGCCTGGAAGGCAAACATGGGAAACAAACTAGGAAGCATTATTCACCATATAGCAAAGCAAAATATGGGAGGCCTGAACTCACCTCAAACTTGGGTGAATGAGTTCCCAATTTAGTAGTCTTTTTTGACTCCTTGATCTCAGATGAGTGAGAAGCAGAGAAAACAAGCCACAGTGATGTCCGGGCCAAGCTGGGATCTTTCTGTACCTGCTTCAATGGGCCATCGCTGAGGCTGAGTCATCAGCTTCCTTGTCTTCTACAGCACCAAGCAGAGTAGGACCAGCCATCCCTCATTAATTAGCACAGGGAATTAGCACTGAAAACAATGAGAAAGAAAACAGAAGCCTGAAACCTCCTCTGGTGTATCAGACACAGGGAGTTTTTCCTCTTGAGTGAGTTCTGATTTGGCTATGAGACATTCATTCGTCTATGGATGAGAGAGATTTTCTGTGGTTATCACTATACAGTGCTTGTGCATCTCCTGAACAAGGTCAACAGAGGGGCCAGCTGGCCTTTGCAGCCCAGAGAAGGAGAGGTGCAGAAGGTGGTGAAGAGCTCCCTGTTTCCTTGAGGTCACTCTTGGCAGGAGATAGAAGCACAACACAAGCAGTGACAAATTAAGTTCTTCCTGCCTTGCTTCCTTGGCTGTTGTCCTCTCTTATTTATTAGCCCAAAGCCAAACTACTGGCATGGCACATACTCCACCCCACCTGCCTGTACTTAAGAGCAGCTCTCCCTATATTTAGCATTCACCATTTTCCATTGTGTTGCCGCAAACACACGTCCTGCTGGGTGCTCCATGGGCGTGCCGAGGTGGAGTTTGGTGATTTTGGATGGATGCTTCCTATTTTTAGCTATCAGATGGCGTGTGGGTGCATTGGCTTACCGTAACTTTCCACGCGCCAGATCTGGACACAGTTTATAGTTCTCCATGATGCAAAAATCCCACACATTTTTCCCCTTCCTGTGCCAGGTGGATGGAGGAGGGGAGAAGGACCAGGAGCTGTGTCCTTCAGGTAGACTGAGTGGGATAAGGTGAGATGACTTCCCCAAGGAGAGTCAATCCAGGCAGAGCTCAGGGGTCTATCTCAATGCTCAGGTCTTCTGTTGTTAGGCACATTCATCTCCTCATGGGATCATGTGGACTACAAGAAGAAGTATTGTGGGAATGGTCCCTCAATGGACACCAGAAGGCTGAACAACAAGAATGAGCCATCCTGCCATTGGAAGCTAGAAAGCTTCCTTTGCTGGCCTCTGTCAAAAATACGAATGAGATGGCATGTGGACCTGATCTAACCTGATTGGACTGATCCAGTTCCTGGGAAGACTATCCTATAGCCATTATTCACAGTGGATTAATTAAATGTCCAAAGCTGGGGAACAAAGAACAGGAATGCACGGCTGATTTTTCCAATAGAGATGCGATGCTGGTGGGCCCAAGTCTTTTCAGGGGCTATCTGGCAAAAGCAGACAAATAGTGAAACCAGCAGAGATTTTGATGCAACTGAAAGCTCAGCATGAAAAACTGTAAAAGGATTTTCTAGTCTGCAGGAAGTGAGCAGGAAAAGGGACAGTTCACGTTTAATGCTGAAAATGTGTAACGGGCTACACATGGAAAAAAAGCAGCCTGACCATATATGGGCCCTAAATCAGCTATTCCCAGGGTGACACCTTTGTGTCCCTGGAAAGAGCGGAGTGAAATGTCATCACTGCACTCAGACAGAGTCAAAAAGGTCAAATAGAAGTTCGCAGTTTTTAAGAAAGGAATAATGTTAAAAAAAACCTCCCCGTGGTATTGAGTAAATCTCTGGGGCACTGACCTCTCGCATGATGTGTACAATGCTGATCCCCCCACCTCAACAGGACACAATAGGACTGGAAAAGGTAAAAGCACCAGGAACAATTACGGGCCCTGAATGACTTCTGTATAAGCACTGCCTTGGGAATAGACTGGGACTCCATTGTCTGCAGAGGAGAAAGCAGGAGAACAGCCCCTGGGTCACCACATCCGGAGTGATATGGTGGTGAGTGGAAGGAGGCAGGAGCTTTTGCTCCTTCTTGTAACTCGGCCAAACAAAAGCCAGGCAGAGCCCAGGTGTAGCTCTCACTGCCTCAGGATGCTGTGGAGACCAGAAGCGTGATTAAAGCCAAAAAAAGGATTAGAAAAATTTGTGGAGGACAGTTCTATCAGTGGTTGAGGAACATGATGCTCTGGATAGATAGCCTCATGCTGAAGCTCCTGGAAAGAGAGAAAGAGGTTCACCTATGACTTTAGTTCTCATCCTCCTCCCTAGGAATATTCTTTCATGCCCACTCCTCCCATTTATCCACCCCTAGTGATTCTGGGGACGTGGTGGGGGCTCAGACCAGGCTTTCCTCTGGCCCACGGTGGTTGTCATTATGACCTGAAGAATGTGACAAGCTGGGATCTGTCAGTGAAACGAAGCAGTGTAGCATCGAGTCAAAAGAGGAGCCAGGGGAGTCCCATTGGACAGCAATTATAAAGCAAAACCAGACAAAAACCTGAAGGGACAGAGCCCCCAAGGATGAAGGGAGAAGATCTGTACCATGATTTTCTGTGGGGATCAAAAGAAGTCACTGTTACCTAGAGAGACCTCTGAGTTCCCTTGGGAGCTGTCTCCCTCAAAACCCCACCAAATTTGTACTTCTTTTTCTTCTTTTTCTTGGAAGCTGACAAGGGAAGGGGATAAAAGGGCTCTCAGTTCTGCCAGCGCAATCCCTTCTCTGCTGGAGGGGGCAGGAGGCTTAATGCAGCTCTGCATCCCTCCCTTTCAGTTCAGCCCCCAGACACAAAGGCAGAAAAATGCCAGGAATTTCCCAGCGCCCTCCCCAAACCCGCTCCCATCTCGCTTTTCCCCCGCCTTCGTCACCTCTTTGGGCTGAGAAGGTGGAATACTAATAAGAAAACAAGGATTTTTAATAGAGCCCTTGCCTGGTCACTTTAAGATTGAATGCTGAAAGGGATGGACGTGACCAACCATAAGGAATGAGGCTTCTTCAAGTCCTCGCGTTTCTTGGTTTTGCTGCTTTGTTTTGTTTTCCTTTCCCCTGATTTCTCCCCCCTCTTGCGACTCAGAGCTGACAAAAAATTCCTCTCGGCCCCTCCACTCTGTTTCTTTTCCTGGGAGTCAGGCTGCAACTCTAATCACTGCTGGGTGATTAGCATGTGAAGGGAGAGGGGAAAAGAAAATCTTTATTGGTCGCTTGTGGAGCAGGAGCAGCTGTCTGGATGGATGCTGGCTCCTGCGTTATCCTCCTGCCGCCACTCGTCTCTTTTATTGCGAATATTTTCCTGTAAGAACAAGCAATAGACCGAGGAAGGGCAGAAAATGGGATGGGGATGGAAGTCAGAGCAGGTGGACTGTTTGTTATGGGGGAAAAAAAAAAAAATTTTCTCTTTTTCGGCATTGAACTTGGCGAGTGTACAGGGGAGACAGGGACCTCTGCGCTGTGCTGAGGGGACAACAGCAGGAATGAAAGGATAATTTGTAGTGCCGACCTCGATAGGAGCGGGAGGCACAACACAGAGCCCTATTGATGAGACGAGGCCGGGGACGGAGGAGGTGGCTGGAGCTGGGAGGGGAGAAGCGGCAACCACCATGCGCTGGGCGGTGGTGGTGGCAGTAGGGTTGGGGACCACCCTTCGTGAGCTGTCGCCATCCCCTGCAAGTGAAATCTTGGCCAGCTGAAAATGAAGGGTTGGCTGGTAGACTGCATCTTTTTTGCCCACCGTAAGTCCGTCAAAGAAAGATGAAATCTGCAGAGCCAGGTGTAATGAGCGGCTTGAGGAGTCTGTGGGCAATTGCCTGGTGCAATTGCCTCTTGCTGTGGTAATTACAGTGACTCCAAAGGGACGTGCTACAGGAATGGAAAACACTATCTATTTGTCATTTGTTAGGCAGCTGTGATGGGAACACCAGTGCTTCTGGGGCGGGTATTCCCTGTGAGCATCAGAGCTGGCTGTGCTCAGCCCCTCCGCCCCTCGCTCCAGGTGTTTCCTTTTCTGAGCTCGATAATGAAATCCATGAGCCTGAGCCAGTTCATATTTAGTTTCCACCACTGCTGGCAGGGGTCTGCTGGGCCCCAGCAAACAGTAGCAAAATATCCCTGGTGGGTGCCCAGACCCTAAGGTTTAGAAACTGCCTATGTGGATGAGAGGAGGTGGGGTATCAGGGATGGGGACAATGGCTGGACAGGGAGAAGAAGGGGCAAGGATATGTTCTCAGCACGCATCTCATCACGCCGCTAGCCACTTCTTTGGACTAGCCCCCCACAAAGCTATGAGATGCAGAGCAGTTTTGTTTTGGGAGCTGTCTCTGGCTATGCAAACTAATCCCATATAATGTCTGGTATTCCTGACCTGTCTTTGCCCCCTCTCTGAAGAAGTTCTTAGCCAGTGCAGGTAATCCTCCATCTTCCGTATCACTTGATCCTGAAGCTGATCTTTTACTTTGGACAACGGTCCATGTCACCCACAGCAGGTGGGATTCAGCTGTCTAATCACAGGTTTATTGGGCTGAGTTGTCTCTCTAAGATATCTGATACATCTGTAAGATACCTGTATCTCACATGTCCTAGAGTGTCTCAGCTGGTTCTAGAACACATTTGAATCAAGCCCTAAGTCTCCACTGGCTATCATGGGAGCTTAGATACCCAGCTCACAAGGAAACACTCAAATGCAGGTGTCTCAACTTCGACATAAAAGTAGGTATTCTCTTGCCTAAAGAAAGAGGACCAGGGCCATGACATCAACCTTATGTTGTGCAAGACCTACAATCTCCACAGGGCTCACTGGTACGATGCAAGGCTTAGTGAAGAGCCATGTCTTTTTAGACAGGCAGCAAAAGACTGGTCATAATACCAAAAAAGACACCAAGTACTTGTTTTTTAAGACCCAGATATTCCCTCAAAAGTCTGCCTTAGAACACAACGCTGCTATTTTTGGCTACTTTCAAGATGTTTTTGCTGTGGCACTGAATCTTCCACATGCTTACCTGATTGTTTTTGGGTAAAGTCCGAAGATACTCTAGGCAGGCATGAAATGCCCGCTATTCATCCTTCTGAAATAGCATCTGTGTTTTGGGTTGCTGCTGTCTCGGTTCCCAGGTGGCACCATCTGCACAGCTCCAGAGGTGGTGTGGGAAGAGGCTGATGTGCATACTCCAGATGGAGGTTGACATCGTAAGATCATTCTTACTTCAGTTGCTGCTTCCTGAATTTTTTGGAGCATGTGTCCCCACCCTGTGCACAACTCTCCTGTCTTATTCTTCCCAGACCAAGGGCAATGTGATTTTCTGGTAAAACTCAATTGAAGTGGAAATAATTTAGGACAAGGGAAATGCAAAGGTCTAGACAATACTGCCTGTGGGTTCTATAATTTCAAGTAATATAAAACTGATGGAAAAGAAGCAGCAGAAAACCTAAATACTAAAAGAAAGTGTCAGAAATGGAAAGAGGAGAGAGAAAAAAAAAGGAATAAATCACAAGGAGTTTTTAGAAGTGTTGAGCAGGTAATGGGACAGAGTGAGATGATTTTCACAGTGAAAGTGAGAGTTGAAGCAAATAGATCAAGATAGAATTATCTAGGTTGGAAGGGACCTTTCAGATCATCGAATCCAAAAGGATGGAAGGACTGTGGTTCAGGAGTGAGCCATGGATGTTCTAGAAAAATCTTAAACTTAAGTGTCCTTGAGGTCCCGGGACCTCCTGTTCTTGAATGCTCATTGCTCTTCTGGATTATCACCTGTATTCTCCTTATCTGTGCTATTCTCTGACTGTGTCCTGCCCTTTCCCGCAGATCATTGTGTTCCCTGCCCACTTTAACTCATCCACACTCTGCATTGGGCTTTGTCCACGCTCCTGGAAACTTCTGGCTGCAACGCAAGCCAGAGCTCCAGTGTGCCTGTGGTTGGAGGCATCCAGCAGCAAGATGTTCTCACGCTTTCTGGAGAACCACTTCCAAAGAAACTGCTGCTCACTCTCCCCTCATCTATTGCTGCAGCATCATTTTCTTCATGGCTGGACTAGTGCTGGGACAGAAAGGGAAGCTGAAAATGGGAAGAGGGGAGGAAAGAGAAGTTCTTGGGGCTGGGCTATGCCCTGAGCCAATTCTGGTAATATTGACGAATTGGGGAAACTCTTCTCTTCTGACCACAGTGCTGAAAGATCATAGAATTATCTAGGTAAGATCTACCAGGTAGATCTTTTATACCAGGTTTATTCTGGGGAGGTTGGTAGGGTTGAAAACCACTGAATCTGGGGAAGAATACATGGCAAAAAGTATTTCTTCCACATCATTAGGCAACATGAGCTTGCACTGAGCACCATTTGAAGTCTGTCATATCTCACAAATTGCGAACCTTTGCCTGCTCTGTGGAGAAGTTTGAGCACTATCACTTATAAAATCTACTGTTTTGCCAAGGCTGAATGGTTTCTGAAAAACAGTTTCTAGGGCATGTTTTGATTCCAGGCACAGGAAGCACTTGATCCACCAGCATCCTGTAGGATATTTTGAACTCACTAGTCAGGCAGGACAGAGAGGAAACCTCTAAGAGCTAGATCCTTGCATCTACTCTTAAATCATCTGCGTGTGGTTGGGTAACTCACTGTGATTTAGGACTCCATAGGCTTAAATTAGAAACATCATTGAAATTAACGGAAATCAGAAATTCTTGATATTTCCAGAGTATTTGTGGCACTGAAAGTCACCTTGAGTAAGGGAGATGAATTACTGCAAATAAGCTTGTTTTTCAAGCTCTTCTGCTGGAGGTAAGCTCATGGTTACAGTGACTTCTGATATAGTGGATCCTAAAACAAAAAGCCTGTTGGGTCAGGAAGTTTGACAGTACAGATTGGGTCAGAACTACAACATATATTAAAAATCATTCAGCACGTGTTTGATGCAGTGGTAATGTGATGGTTATGTGTCTGTATTTATTCACAGAAAAAACTCCAATCATGGGGGCAAAAATGCAATATTTTCCCACATATATCTATGCACCTATGAATTTGTATTGGACGATTATTTTAATGGTCATGCTCCTCCATCTGAGAAGCCACCATGTGGCTTCCATGACCAAACAAAACATCTGCAGTATCCAATTTGGAAAACTGAGTTGTTTATGAGTGAGACTACTATCCTGAAAACTCCAAACTCAACAAAACTCATCCAACATCACTATGGAACTATAAACCAAAGAGTTTGGGTGGCAAATCCCCTAGCTTTGCCTAGGAACAAGTGGCCAATTTGGAGTTGAGATGGCACAAACTGCACACTGAGATGCTGAGATCACCCGACCCACTGGAGACATCTGAGGGGTTCCTCCTCTGTGTGTCTTGCTGTGTACACAGTAGTCCACTGACAAAATACAGAGCTGGCAGCCTACTGAATCTGAAATGGTATATTTGTGGATAATTCTGCTAAAGCATGGGAATTGAGATATTTTATCTTAAGTTCCAACATGTCTTAATTGTCATGAGTTCTCAGGACCTTTAATTTTTCTCTTCAACCATAGCTATCAGCTCCTGCATTACCATCTGTCCTGCAGCCTGGGATGACAGTGAAGTGCATTGTTCATCTTCAAAGGCAGAGCTTTCCTTGGACTTGAGACCATCATACAATGCCACTTGAGATGTATTTTTGGCAAGAGCAGTGACGTTTGAAGGAACATCCTTCTTGATCATTTCTATAGACGTTCCCATTAAAAATAAACTTTTGTTTAGTCAGGTTTTCATTATACACTCACATCCTCTTGAGAGTTGAAGAACATAATGAAATGCATTGTTAAAAGAAACCTTTGTTTTAGTAGAGATTATTAGATAGAACCTACTTGAAAGAAGTTTCAAAATGAAAGGTAGTCCATAGAGTTTTCTTTCTGGATAAACTTAAAAGATGCTCTTCCTAGTATAATAGCATGTGAAAATGAAAGGAACACATAAAAGAAACATCACTAAGACTGGGTCAACACTTTAACAAACTTTTATTAAAGAAATAAAAGAAAATTTCCTTCTTGAGAAGGAAATAATTTATACCCACTTATACACTCCCTCTTTCCAAGCGAAACATCTTGAGAAACTGAGAAGCAAGGGCACAAAACCAGAATGAAATTCACATAGTCAATATGGCTGAAAAGTGGACCAAGAAGAGGAATTTGGGGGTAGGCTGATGAAAAAATAGTCACAACATAATGGCAAATAAAGCCAAGGGAGTTCAAAGTTCAGGGGAATTGGTATAACATTTTCCACTCAAGTTTAATACGCCCATGATTCAACATGCTGCATAAATGTCTGAGGAAAGCATCAGAACCACAAAGAGCTCTTCATGCTGCTAGAAAGCTGCATGTGTTCCCTTTTCTCAAGGACAAGAGTGTCCAAAAAGGTAAAAAGGTGATGGGTGATGGGTGGAGGTAGGTCACCATGCTTCTCTGGGAAGGGGCATGTAAACTTTTTGTCATACAACTGGGAATTAAAACTAGTGTGATTAGTCTGTGCTCGAGACACGTCTTATATTTAGAATACATAATGGTGAGGGTCTTGCAAGGGATAGTTGTGGTTTGACATGGAACCAAGAAGATGAATAAGCTGGGCTCTTCTACTGCTCTGGGATCTGGTTGAGGCCCACATCTGCCCTGGCCTTCCCTTGACTGTAAATTTGAAACAGTGGTGTTTAATCTTAAGGTGACTAGCATCCTACCCAGTTTGCTGATCTGGAGATGGAGTAGCACAGCAGACCTGCAATGCATGGTTTTTATCTCTCCTCATTCATCAGATGTCTGAAAAGCCTTCATGGAAGCTGCCTGGGAAATGGGAGATGCCCATGTCTCTCAAACTGCCCTTTTGAAGATGTAGGATCTGCTAGACCTTTTGGATGGAGAGATTCTGGGGAAGGGGACAAGGCCTGGGTCACCAGAAGAACAAAGCATTAAGTGAGGGAGCAGATGTTGTGCTGCTGTCCTCTCTTGCCTCTTCTCATGGGGATATCCCAATTTGAGGGGCAACAGGCAAACCCTTCTGCTGCTTCACACCAAAGGTCTTCTCCAAGGAGTCAGAGAAATGGAGGATTTGAGGGCAAAATGTCAAGTCTGGCTAAAGGAGCTGCTGTGCTGCCCTGGCACGGGGGACCCAGCTTTGTGCCAGTGGCTAAGGAAGCTCAGAGGGTGTGATCCAGCATCTCCTTTCTCTGCCAAGCATTGTCGCCAAGGGCTCCAGCGACCTGCCCATTTGCTGGAATGGGCTGTGAGCCACCAGATGGGGAAAGCTGAGCCCAAGGGTCTTGACATTTCTTTGTGACTAGTCATAAAGCACGTCTCACCTTATCAGCTCTTGGCTAATGCATGAGGCAGGGAGTTGGGTCCACACCGCGTGCAAGGTGAATGCTAAAAACGACCAGGAGTCAGGTTCAGAGCAAGAATCTGCAATTTGTTTGCACAAAGGTAAAGCAAATAGTCACCAATGTTATACTCCTTTCAGGCAAATAGCACTTACCTCCATGGCTCTCCCTGAGAGCCCTGCCTCAGTCTGGGCAGGGAGTGAAAGCGATAACAGACACCATCTTTTCCCAAACAGCTCTCTCTGTCTTCTCCAGTAGTGCTCCGGGGGGATTCATATTTTAAAATAGCTGAAACACCAAATACATATTCAGACTACTCTGTTTTCAAAAGACACTGAAGAAGACTTGCCAACGATTAATTGTGGCAACCCAAGGGTCGGGAACATGGATTGGTGGGACCAACATGGCATTTCTGCTCTCCAGATGGACTTGTGATGAAAGATTTGAACATAGGCTTGTGAGTTTGATCCTAGAGCTCAAGATTGGTTAGGTGTGTGGAGGTAACCAGGCCAGACACAAAGTCCTTCTGGTGCATCTGGTTTTCTTCCTGAAGCATTACCTGAACATCATTTCATCTTTGCAGGTGAACCTGACCGAATTAGGATGTGAGAACTGGAATACAGAGCAGACGTGGCCTAAAGAACTTAATTAAGTGCTTAATGACTCTTAATCAACTGCACAATTTTCAGTGCATCTTAAGTGCATGAAGGGAGTCAGCCTACGAGATTTTCTGGTTAGAAATAAAGTCAGTAAGTACAGTCAAATGGGAAATAAATTTGAAAGAAATCAACGTATCTACTGCTTGTGAGCTCTGTCAGTCTCTCTAGTCAGATCAAAAGCTCATCTTCATTTTCAAAATCCTTCCTTGGAAGACCTTGGGAGTACCCTACATGCAGGTGTGTCCATAGAGGGTCATCCACAGCAGACTGGACACAGGGGTACGTCCCAGGAACTTAGGAGAGATTTCCGATTTTGCTGTTGATGCAGGGAAATAAAGTTTCCCATTTTCATAAATACTTGCCAAAAATACCTACTTAAATGCAGAGGATCTCCCCAAGAACAGACAAATAGTGCCCAATGGTTATCAGCTGATAATCTGAATTGAATTGAATGCATTGAATCTGCACTGAAGTTGTTGAACCATAGTGTTAAAATGGGTGTCATAGCTTCATCTGGGGAGATGTTTAGGTTCAGAAGCTACACTCAGAATATATAGTCAAAGTCAAAATCAAAACACTGCTGTTAGTTGAACCAAAAGGAAATGTTTTCAATTTTCCTTCTTTTTTTTTTTTTTTTTTTCTTTTTTCCTTCACAGAAATAGGAAAGCAAGTAAAAACCATGTCAGGTTGAGTGACTACTTTGATTTTGTCTTAAAATTAAACACTTCATATTAGAATCAGGTGGGTTGTTTCGCTCACCCCTGCAAATTCTTAAGAAAGGTCGACTTAAATCACAGCTGGTTTTGCAATTCAACATTTAAGACTTTCAATTTGGAAATGAATCAAAAGAACATGCTTTTTAAATACCTCCAACTTTTTTTTTATATTATTATAATTTAATATATTTAATAATTTATTATTATAATGCTCAGAGCATTTCTCTGAGCAGTTGACAGGCAGATTTGTGGTACCCTCCAGCAGCACCCTCACTGTCACAACTCAGTCTAGAGGAGGATGTCTCTCTATGCTTCGATTCGACCACCTAGATCCACCAGCCTCCAGATAAACCTATAACAAGAGCACATTTTTGTCCCCTCTCCACATACAGCGTGACTTAGGCAGCTGGTAAAAGGGAATCTGTCAGTATTCAAAGCTGAAGTCAAGGCAATGAGCTGCCATTGCCATTTCAAATAAAAAGAAAAAAAAAAGAAAAGACACATTTTAGGATGTTGTGGTAGCAAAGAAAAAAAAAAGGACAAGGAAAATGGACAATTAAATCTCCTGTCACTTGTGGGTAATCCCCAAAGTATTTTCTTCAGAAGAAAATAAAAGCTCATTTAGCCCATCTAATATGTTTTTGGGGATGGGGAAGTGACCAGTTGAGAGATGCTGACCTTTATGGCCAGTACTACTTTGATGAGAGGGCAAGAGAGTGAGAGGAGGTGGAGGGATGGCTTCCCAGAGGCTGCATCATTCTGTTGCAAAACAGAAACAAACCCAGGATGGGGATCACGCCTGGGTGAGTGAAGTTCTCAAGGAGGTATGAAGACCCTGTTGAGTTGGTAAGGCTCATGCACCTTGGCAGGCAGAGGACTCAGTGTACGTATCTGAACACGGCACTAAGTGTACTTTTCTCTTTTGCCCTGTCAGCCTACCTAGCCACGAGGAATGTGATCCTCCTCTGTCTTCCTTTTTATCAGCATGCTATTACTCCATAGATTTGTAACTGTCTTGGATTTGCTTTCGTAATTCTGACGCAAATCCATCAGATCTGCAGAGTGAATTATTACTTTGATTGGGACACACTGCTTGAGTTTCCTTCCATAAACTGATTTCATTTAAGGGAACAAGAAGAACAGATGTTTGGGAAAAAAAAAGCTACAGTTCATAGAATCATAGAATCATAGAACGGATAGAGTTGGAAAGGACCTTGAAGATCATCGTGTTCCAACCCCCCTGCCATGGGCAGGGACACCTCCCAACAGACCAGGTTGCTCAAAGCCCTATCAAGCTTGGCCTTAAATACTTCCAGGGATAGGGCATCCACAACTTCTTTGGGCAGCCTGTTCCAGTGCCTCATCACCCTCACAGCAAAGAATTTCTTCCTAATATCCAATCTAAATCTTCCCTCTTCCAGTTCAAAACCATTACCCCTTGTCCTATCACTCCACTTCCTGACAAAGGGTCCCTCTCCTGCTCTCCTGGAGCTCCCTTCAGATCCTGGAAGGCTGCTCTAAGGTCTCCCTGGAGCCTTCTCTTTTCCAGGCTGAACAGCCCCAGCTCTCTCAGCCTGTCCTCATAGGAGAGGTGCTCCATCCCTCTATCATCTTCATGGCCTCTGCAGTGATACCTGTGTTGGCATTGTCCTTCGTGGTGTTACTCCAACCAATCTCAACCACTCATTTGACATCTGAGACAGCTCAAATCCTGCCACAGACAATATTCATCAGCATAAATGGACGTGTAGAGACTTATGGGACAGGGATGAAGGAATAGCCAGGAGCTAGCTCTCTGGCAGGAGATGCCAGCAGATAGGTCTACACTATATGCTGAGCATCCAGCCCAGACGTGGCCATCACACAGTATTCGGTGACCCATGTTTGGCAGCCTATTGCTTGGCCAAAGAGGGTACCTGTGAAGCAGTTGGGAGGGATGCAGATGGTTCACACTGTACACACATCTTACCTTCAGAGCAACACCAATAGGGATCTGCTGACAGGTGTTTGGGCCCTATTGGGCAACGCTTTCCTGAACACTGACCCTTTTTCTTCTAACAAAGGCAGTAAGAGATTTTCAAGACAGATCTGCTACAAAGACTTCTATTAAACTTGTATATTAAATCTTTGGGGACTTAAATGCACTGCAAATAGAATATCCAGTCACCTAAGACACACACAGACATCCGATTGCTTGTGGTGTAAACCTCTCAGATCCAGGCACTAGGGAGGAATGCCATGGGAGGGAGCTGTAGAAATTACCTACATGCCAAGGAGTTGAGTCAATCTGGGACTGAGTTTTCTTATCAGGGGGAACTGGTACATGGTGGAACGTTGTTTAAACATAAAATCCCATCTGTGTCTATGAAGCAGGAGAACGTAAATTATGGGGAATAGAGGGAGGGGAGGGAGGCTGGCATGTGGGAAAGCAGAGAAATGAAAGGCAGATTTCATTTGGAATGGATGGGGCTTTGAGCAACCTGGTCTAGGGGGAGGTGGCCCTGCCCATGGCAGGGGGGTTGGAACTTGATGATCTTTAAGGTCCCTTCCAACCTAAACCATCCTATGATTTTGCGATAATTAAGACCTTCTTCCCAACCCAAGTCTGTGCAGATACAGAATTAGATTCTTCTTTGGGGTACAAGACAAATCAGGAGGAAGGACCGAATTGCACCAAAGTAATAATCCGATCCTGCAAAAATGGCAAAGAGGATGGACTGCAGCAACACTCCATCCTCTGTTCTTCCAGCTCAGCTTTCCAGGCAGCATACAGTTGTTGTACATTGAGTTTTAATCCTGAAGCATGGGTTAAATGGTAACTGGTGGATGAGACTCCTTGTCTTGCAGCAGTGATGATGAGGTTACTCTTCCTCTTACCCCCTATTCAGCAATGTCAGTGCTTTCTGGCCTGTTGGTTGGGTTCTCTATAAACACAACTCTGCCAACTCCTCCCTGACATCTGTGGGAAAGGTTATTATTTACTGAGCATGTGGCCTTACACAATACGTTGAGAAAAACAGCTTTAGCTCCAAAACAAGCAGCTGATATCATCGTCAGGTATTCCTTAACTCTGTTCTAATGATGATGATATTTTGCAGAAAAGCTATGCTTAAAAATGAGTATTTCTGATATAAACTGTTCCAGCAAAAGGTCACAGAGGCAGCTGCTTTCTCTGTTGCCACAAAACTGTGTAGAACTACTCACGTGGAAATAACTGAGGCACATAGTTCTCTCTTTGCCTCAGTATTTACCGGCAAGTTCTTCTCTCAAACTTCTCAGATATACCTGTCTTATAAGAGGGGAACAGAGATACTACCTAGAGTGGAGGAGGATTAAGCTAGAGACCATGATGATAAACTGGGCCTGTACAATCCTGTGAGACAGGAGAGAACATGCTCGAAGGGGGACAAGGGAGATGACCAATGTCATTGTGGGGTTTTTGGAATGGTTGTGGCAACTCCAGGAGTTTCTTAGTGGAAAAAAAGTGAACGTCATACTCAGCTTCAAAGGAGCAAGTAGAAAGATCCAAGGAACTTAAAGCCGGTCAACTTTTCTTCAGAGCTTGGGAAAATAATGGAGCAAGTCCCCCTGCAAGCCGTTTGAGGCATGTGAAGGACAAGAAGGTAACTATAAACCTTCTGAGATTTACTGAGAACAAACTGGATGTTTGTTCATCAACTCTGTGATGAGCTGATTGGCTCTAAAGACAGGCAGGAGAACCTGATGTCACCTCTGCTTAAGCAAGACTTTTGACATGGTCTCACGTAGTGTGTCTATATACAAATTAAAGAGACGTAGACTGGATGGCTAGACTATGAAGCTTTTACTGAGGATGGAGATGGGCTTCTCTTCTCAGAGAATACACTCCTGAATGGTGAACGGTGGGATGGCAAGAAATAAGAATAAAATTGCAGAAAAGGAAATTCTGGCTTGATTTCAGGTGCAATTCTTCACTGTGGGCATGACTGACTATCTCAACAACTGCAGAATCTCCTTCCTAGAGATGTTCAAAGTTTGACTAGATGAGATTTTGCACAACTAAATCTAACTTTGAAGTTAACCCTGAAAGCACAGCAGGAAGCTGGACAGGAAACCTTCAGAGCTTCTTTCCATGCTATAATTAAATGTGAATGATGGTCCATAGATATGCCTCAATGTTCTTTTGTCAATGACTGTCCAGTCCAGTGCTTTTTCTGCTCCCTACCAGAGGTATAAAAATGGTTAAAAGAAGCTATGCGGAGAATGGCATGATATAGGAGGAATCATAGTATTTTATTTCCTTGTTCCTGAGGTCTGTGAATTCCAGCAGCTTCCAAAGGCAACCTGCACTGTATTGTGGCAGTGAATACAATGTACGTAAATTCAAATACTTGCAAGACAGAAAAAGATAAAAGACTGCACTAATGAAACTTTATATCCCAAAGGGGTTTAACTTGGTCAAAAGGAGGAAGCTTTCAAAAAGAAAACTGTAAGAAATGGCAAAAGGTGTAAAATGCCTATAGATGGCGCAGCAAATACTTTGAAGGCAATAAACTGGAAAGTCAGAGGATAAACATATACTATGTACTAAAAAGGTTTTGAGAAAGTCCTGACCTAGATAAATAAGTCATGTGGTTATTAAAAGACTAAAAATGACTGAAGTAAAAAGACAGTCCTTAAAAATACTTAAATGAGAAATGAGGAATAAAAAAGAGCTTAATGTCTGGAAGTTAAACATTAAACATCAATAAAGCAAGCTAAAAAGATTTTGAGAATCATTTTACTAAAGGAATGAAATAGTAATAAAACCTTCCTCAAAGTTATTGGTGTAAGAATCTGCCATGGGCTCAGTGGGACTTAGACACAATGGGAATAAAAGACATAGAATCATAGAATGAATAGATGCATAGAATAGCTGCACTAGGAAGACACAGCCATACATATAGAAAAAAGGCTTGATGAATTCTTCAGTCCATGTTAACTATGGAGTAGTTTAAGACGGTTCCTGAATCAGCAATTGTCTTGGGGAGGAAGAGGGAGCAGGTCAATCAAAGGAATGTTTCCTAACAGAATGGTTAGTAAAATAAATTTTAAAAAATCAATGAAAAGAAAGGAAACGTGATTCAAGAGTTCTAGGGGAATGAAGATATGAAACTACTGTATTATTTATCATGATGTGCAACTTGTCGCTTCACTCAGACTTATCTGCAGGGGAGTATAAAACAGCAATTGCGTTGTGAATTTTTGAGAAGGGCACTATGAAGGATCTGGGAAACTGCAGTTCAGTAATGCTGACATCTGTATTAAACTCACTGGCAGGGTGTACAAGGAGGAACAGCATCCATAGTCTCAGGGCTAAACGCAATATATTGAGGAAGAGGTAACACTGCGTTTAGAGAAATTATTCCTCCCGTATCCAATTGGACTTTGTGAGCATGTAGTAGAGTGATCCATCTAGTGTAGTGGAAATGGAAGAGTTCTCAGCAAGGTCTTTCAACAGAGGATTCAAAAAAATGAAATTGTTGTGGCATGGATTACTCTTGTGAATTATTAATTGATTAAAAGGTAAGAAACAAAGAATCGCTTGTTTTTTAATAATGTAAAGCATTGCCAGGAGAGTCCTGCAGGGCTTTCCACTGGGAGCTGTGTTCTTGAACACACTTGCAAATGATTTGGAAAAGATTGACAATAAAGGAGTGATAAAATTTGCTGATGACACAGAATTATTCATGGCAATTGAAATTAATATTCCCATCAGGAGTTGTAGGAGCGTCTCAAACTCTTGAGACACCAGGCAACAAAGAGACAGGTGAAAATGAGTGGTAGTAAAGGCAAAGTAATGCACACGTGGGAAATGCAGCCCTAAACATTTATACACAGTGGTGGTCTCTAGAGTAGCTATTTCCACTCAGAAAAGAGATCTTAGCATCAGAGCTCTGGGGAACTGAATGTTGGGAATTACTGGAAGGGAATAATGAACAAACCAGAAAGTAACATTATGGACCTGCTTAAATCTGCAGTGTCTCTCTCTTTTCTATGACATCGTTCTAGTTTCTTTTCTAAAACCACATTTTAGAACTACGAACAGTGGATGAAGAATGGAGAAGGTGAGTAGGAAATGGTTACTCACTATTATTCATAACACAGGAACTAGGAAGCATCAAGTAAAATGACCAGGAGTCAGACTGGAAGACAAATGAAAGGAAATACTTCATCGCAATGCAATTCCTTCTCTCTGAGTCACTAGGGTGGGATTTGTTTGACCTAGCCTTAGGATGGATTCACCCCACTTGAGCTGAGCATCTTTTGTGCTGGAGGCCGCTTGTAAGTTGGGGACTGAGGCTCCAGTTACAGTCAACAGAGAGTCAGGAGTGCTAGGCACATGATTCACCTCACCCTCTTCAAGCACTTGTTTTATCAGAGGATGCGTCATACCTTTCTGTCCACTGAATGTATTGGCCAGCTCCCCAGTCTGTATATAGAACCATGGAATCACAGAACGGTTTCGGTGGGAAAGGGACCTTCAATGGTCATCTAGTCCAAGCCCACTGCCATGGGCAAGGACATTTTTCACTAGGTCAGGTTGCTTAAAGCCCCAACCAACCTGACGTTGAACACTTCCAGTGATGGGGCATTCACAACTTCTCTGGGCGTCCTGTTTCAGTGTCTCACCACCTTCACTGTAAAAGTATTTTTTCTTTATATTCAGTATAAATCTACCTTTTTAAAGTTTAAAACCGTTGTCTTTTGTCCCATCCCTACAGGCCTTGGTAAAATGTCTTTCTCCATTTGTCTTATAATGCACAAGATCTCCCTGGAGCCTTCTCTTCTCCAGGCTGAGTAACCCCAATGCTCTCACCTTTTCTTCATAGGAGAAATGTTCCAGCTCTCTGATAAGGTCCTCCTCCAGGATCTCTTGTCTTTCTGGTGTTGGGGAACCCAGAGCTGGATTTAGTACTCCAGGTGGGGTCTCCTGAGATCAACGTAGAGGGAGAGAATCGCGTTCCTTGACCTGTTGGCCATGCTTCTTTTGATGCAGCTCAGGATATGATTGACTTTCCGGGCTATGAGTGTGCATTGTTGTCTCATGTCCAGTTTTTCTTCCACCACTATCCCCAGCTTCTCTGCAGGGGAAAAAAGGACCCCAGTGTGGCTAGTTCAGTTGTAGGCTCATTGTGGAAACCAGCCTGTAGACAGCCGTACCCCAGCAAGGGTTGCACTGGCACAGCAGCTGAGTGGGTTTGCCTGCAAACGGAGCTCAGACACTCAGGATAGGTGCTCCAAGAGAAGGCTAAAAGTCAGGCAGAAAGCCCATTTCACAGTGATTGTTGTGATGACAGGCACATCCAACACCCCTGGGCTACCAGGAAAAAAAAATCAAAGCTTAAAAATGCTGCCTATTCTCCTATTTTTTTTTTTTCCAACAGGTTGACCTTAAATGGCAACATGCTCCACTCTGTCTGCTTTACAGGCAGATAAGAGCCACATCCTGACTCTGAGTGGATGAAGAGGAAGATAAGTTGCCTTCATGGATGTGTTCGGGAAAAGGATAAATTGTCTCCTTTATGGGTTCTTTGTTGCTCCTTGCTCCGTTCAGGGCTGTACCACTGGCAGAGCAAAACGCGTACTTGTAACAGGATGAAAAGCTGTACATCATAGTGGGCCGTTGCTCTTCTGACTGCACTGCACGCTCTGTACTCACAGCAGACGTCAGGAGGAGATGGATGGAGATGGGAAACGCAGAAAAAGAGGGTCGGTGGTTCTTTGCTGCTTTTCATATTGGTAGTAGGAGGGGAGGTGAATAATTACGCTCATAGAACAGAAGAGTCAATGAGATAAGGAAACCTGGTACTTCTGCAAACAGGTGTCTTTCCTAAAAATTCCATCTGCCTATTTTTATCATGTGCTGGTCCTTCCCTTCCTCCTTTGATTTGGTCAGCCACAGCAGGCAGGAGAACAAAGTAATAGACTGCCAGGAAACCTGGGTTCATCTCCTACCTCTACCAACAATCTGCTGTCTACACCCAAGCGTGTCATTGTTTACTTTTTAATCCTTCTTCTGTCTTCTCAAATGTGAACAGTCTTTTTTCTAAGTCTCTAGAGCTCTGTGGGAACAAGCTTTGCTTTTATTATGCTTTCATGTACAATGAAAACATGCTCTCTCTTGGGCTACTACACACTCCAGCCTTTTGAATAGCATTAGTTAGACATGAAATGCACAACGAAGTAGCAAAGCCCAGTTCAAATGGCTCTCAGAGCTTCCTTCCTCAGGCTTCCTCAGTCTGAAATCTAAATCTTCTTTTCCTGGAGACTCTCTTTTACCTCCCGTGTATCTGGGTCACTCAGAGGAGCATTAGCTTCTGTAATTCAGAGCTCAGCAGACTTTTATCAATGCAGCAGTGACAGAAGGCACACTAGCCTCCTGCTCTTCACTGGCTCGATTTCTTCTGTGCCCATATACCCACAGTGCAAGGGATATTACTGATCAAGATCAGCAATTATGGTTTTGCATGTACAGCTGTGTTGGCACTGGTTGTATCTCCAGTAGCCAAGCTCTCAGCAGTTTGGAGTGATGTCTTAACCCAGACTGTTCCTCTGTGAGTATTAGCAATGGTATTAACCCCATCAGGTCAGATTGCCCCCATCCCTGGAGGTGTTCAAAGTCAGGCTGGATGGAACTTTGAGCAACCTGCTCCAGGGGGAGGTGTCCCTGCCCATGACAGGGGGGTTGGAACTGGATGATCTTTAAGGTCCCTTCCAACTCTAGCCATTCTATGCTTCTATGATAACTGAGAATACAGTATATGGTCAATTGTGGGTGATGCTTACAACTTAACATCCCTAATGAGCTTTGTTGATCAAAGTAATTCTCCAGATGTCTTAGGTTGATAGCTACATGTGGAGTCTAAAGCAACTCAGGGACCATGACTTAGAAAGAAGTGTGG
>VZRU01017835.1:67845-91078 GCA_013398155.1 Pedionomus torquatus | reverse complement strand
TTTTTAGTAGCTCCTTTTCTGAAATGAGACTATCGTGATCGCTTGTCAGAAAGCCACAGATAGAGCCTTTGCCTTCCTTCCATAGAGAATGAATTGTAAAATGGTTAGAGTTGGAAGAGAAGTTAAAGATCATCAAGTTCCAACCCCCCCTGCCATGGGCAGGGACACCTCCCACTAGAGCAGGTTGCTCAAAGCCCCATCCAGCCTGGCCTTGAATACTTCCAGGGATGGGGCATCCACAACTTCTCTGGGCTAATTTCTTCCTAATATCTAAATTTCCCCTCTTCCAATTTAAAACTGTTACCCCTTGTCCTATTACTACACTTCTGGACAAAGAGTCCCTCTCTAGCTCTCCTGTAGGCTCCCTTCAAATACTGGAAGGCTGCTTTCACAGGAGAGGTGCTCCATCCCTCTGATCATCTTCGGGGCCCTATGAAGTTATGCCCTTCTCTTCTGATATGTAGACAAGACTCTTCTGGTATCAAATTTAAGGGAGGCAGATAAACCAGAGGCTAGGGTATCTGACATTGATAACTCATAGATCACCAGTGAGAGTAGTTCATGTGTTGCCATGACTAGTATTTGACAATGGTCTTCCCAGAGCCAGCTTTTAAAAAGATGAAGAGATGAAGGTACCAATTTTCAGATGGGGACACTATTTTAATTCATTGGCTGATACCTAATTGTAAAGCACTATGATGTTGTCTCACAGAAAAAGGAACATCTCTGTGCAGTGCATGTAACTAAAGGTGGCATTTTTGACACTGATCTGTAGAGCGGTGTTAGAACCCAGCCTAATGATGGAAACATCTAGACCTAACTGGGAAGACACTAGTCATAACTCCACGGTTGCACTGTGTGGTGCAGACGCTTGTCACACTCTGGTCTATTTTCCTGGTCAGACACGTCGAAATTCTGGGAAGGTGTAGGACAGCCATATGATTCTGCCCATGGACAGAGACTTTGTCTCATGCACATGATGGTGCTCCCTAAACTTGGGGCTTGCTCTGTGTGTCCATAAAGTGTCACATGCTCTTTGCACACACATGGCAACAGCGTATCTGAGGGTCTCATTGGGTTACTGGAACTGCTGGTGGCCTCAGTCACCCATCATCTAGAAATTCTTGGCCAATTGTCTAATTCCTCCTTTTCTAATCAGACTACAATTCTATGTGGAAAAACATACTATTTGATTGGGTAAGGCCAATATGGAAATTTAAAACTCCAATAGTTTTTCTTTGCCCTCCCTTTTCATGCCCTTAGATGAAGCAAACGGGTGGAAATAATTTCTGAAGACAGCACACCAGTGAGATAAACTTCTCGGGGGGGCTGGAAATGAAGATTTCCTTGCAGACTTTGCAAATGCTTTCCAAAACCTTTTGCCTTTCTGTGGAATAGTACAATCAGCAAGCATATCTCAAATGAATAAAGAGCAATCAAACATGCCACAGTCATGAGTGACTAATTGGTACTTGTCACCTTTCTTCCAATTTGCAGTATCATTCCTGATAGTAGCACTGAGAGTTATCTGTTCCCAGAGGGACCACAAATCTTGTTGGTGAATCTCATATTTAATTACATGATTTTGTTTCTCCTGTCATAATACTACCATGCCCTGTAAGGTTTGAGAAGAACATCACTCATTTGCTAGATCTGAGCACAGTCCCCATTTCTTGTGCACTTTTTTTGTCATCTAAATATAATTCTCCTTTACATTCCAGCCCACGAGGGACAGTATGATTTGTCAGTCCTTGATACCACTCTGTCCGCATGTTCCATTTCCATACCCCTATAAGGACATAAGCAGAACTCATTTCCAAAAGTTTATGAAGCAGCCCTGATAAACTAAGCCTGTTATTCAGATAAAAGTTTGTACCTCTTAATAAGTTGGATTAATATTTTTCAGATGGAATTCTGAAAGGGAAGGGAATAAAGGGAAATTATTTATGCTTATTAGAATGATTTAATGTGGCTATATCAGAAACATTTATATTTTGTGAGACTTTTAACATTATTATTGTAAACAAATAAGGATGCACTATTTCTGTCTGTTCCCTGCTCAATTAAACTTGGAGTTTCAGTTTTTTTCAGGGAAGAAAATATTAGTGATGTAATTGTGGATCAGCAGACAGGTGATCTAGAAATTTTATATTTTATTAAACAGGGCCACTGTAGTCTATTGCAAGCAGAAATAAGACTCAAAGATATAAGCATTTGTGGGAAGATGAACTCTCGAGGAGATGGACACCGTAAAGCTTTTCCTGTCTTCTGCAGTATAGAAGACTGTCACACCTGTATGTGTCCCAGCTGAGGGGAAAATATCAAAGTCTGTGAGATGGACTTGAATAAGGCCACAGAGGTTTTTAATTAGAGGATTTTAACAAGCTTCCCAACTAGATTAGAATTACAGCTGTGGGTGAGCACCTGTGACAGTATAAGGCAGCGGCAGTTCTCTTCGTACGCTCCATGGAGCATGGACAGCTTTTGAATGGCAGTTATGGAACGAATTGCTTAGCAGGGGCAGGCTCAAGACTCTTTCCTGCAACTTGCAAAAGCAACCCCAACTTCAAGGCAATTAGCATGTACTTTGCACTGTTGGGGCAACGGACAGATGGTCTGCTCGTAGAGTGGCCTCCAGTTTTACAAGGCAATATAGAGAAAGCTTAGCCAAGACCGAGTAAATCCCCACTGTATCAAATCAGTAGTCCAAATTGCACAGCCTGAAACTTTAAAATGTTCTTTCAGTTTTCTCAGTCTGATTTAGATTTAACCAAAATACCTGGCACAAATAGTAAAGTGAAGCAAAAAGAAAAAGTTTAAATCTGCCAATTCAGCTATTTTATTTCTAGATGTGGCAGGTTTCTCACCCTGTGTAAAGCTTTAGTAGCTGACACCCCTTAGTAAAATAATATAATTTATTTTTTCCTGTAGAATATTGAAAGATAGTTCTCCCCTAGAATGTTGTTGAATTCTGAAATGCTGAGACAAGCGTGGAGTCAGGGAGCAAACCTGGATCATGTCATGCATGTTTAGGTCTTATGCTGTAATAATCTAAGGATGCTGTGATGGATAATTATATATGCACAAGTGCAATCATAGATACAATTTTAATGGTGAATACCAGATAGAGTTCTAGGAAAAGTTCTATGAAGGCTTACCATGGTCTATTGGTTGCAAGTCTTCCTTACATGAATTTCCAAAAGGCAGAGATTTAATAGCTCCTACGAGTGTGAGGAGAGGTGTAATTACAGATCTCAGGGTATTAAAGTGCCCAGTTCAGTGGCTCTGTGTTGGGCGAGGATGGGGCTGCAACAGCAGAAGCTTTTTGGCTGTTGGGGTGTATTTGCAGCCTTTCTCCATTAACATTGGGGTAAAAGAAAGACCCAATAGATTCTTTGAGCCATCAGCTGAGACTATACTGATCATGAGACCAAAAAAAAGTCAACAATTTTGGCTCCAGCTCAAGATAAAAGCAAACAAAAAGGAATAGAGGGAATTCTGTAGTTTTGGGTATCTCACCTCAGATAAACCTGCCAGACGGAGGAGCCGAACTGCAGAGGACAATTAAAAGTCTTTCTCTAGAGAAGAGGCATCTGGTAGTGATGAATGTCTAGTTGTTATCTAGGGAAAAAGGTCCACAGAGGAAAAAAAACAGTGAAAGATGCCGAGTTCCCTCCAGCAGGGAATAGTTGGTATAAGGAAGACGCAGGCAGGTAAATTGTCCGTGACTCAGAATGTGTGATCTCTACAATGCTTTTTTTCTATATAAAACCCCAATTACTCTACAGTACATCTGTTTTCTATTACTGACTCCTGGTCTATAGCTCCTTACAGAATAGAACTCTTAAAGCACAAGGCAGGGAGAAGCAGCCACTGTCACTCAGGGGACTGCCCAGCACCCCTGCAGAGGCAAAGGGCTGCGTAATTTACACATATGGCAAGTGATCTCCTTGGACTTCAAAGGTGTTTGCCTTTCATGCTACATTCATAAACACCACCACATCACTTTTCCATCTTTCTGGATCCCTCGTTGATCCCTGAAATTGCATAGTCTTCCTTTTCTCACTTTGCACAGCTGCTGCTCCCACCATCTACTTCTTTATAATACATGATTCTTCTTCACCTGGGGCAAAGCTCCCCAGCTTTCTCTCAGCCAGTCTTGCCTAAGATTTGATAGTAAAATCTTACCAAGTTCACAGTCAGACTAAAGAGTCGGTTCATAGAATCATAGAATCCTCCAGGCTGGAAGGGACCTCCAAAGGTCTTCTAGTCCGACCTCCCCGCAATGGCAGGGACACCCCCAACTAGACCAGGTTGCCCAGGGCTTCATCAAGCCTCGCCTTGAATACCTCCAAAGAAGGGGCCTCAACCACCTCCCTGGGCAACTTGTTCCAGTGCTCAACCACCCTCAGTGTAAAGAAATTTTTTCTAATATTCAACTTAAATCTACTCTTCTCCAATTTAAGTCCATTGCCCCTCTTCCTATCACAGCAGGCCTTTGTGAACAGACGCTCCCCAGCCTTCCTGTAGGCCCCCTTTAGGTACTGAAAGGCTGCAATTAGGTCTCCCTGGAGCCTCCTCTTCTCCAGGCTGAACAGCCCCAGTTCCCTCAGCCTATCTTCGTAGCAGAGGTGCTCCAGTCCTTCTATCATCTTGGTGGCCCTCCTCTGGACCCGCTCCATCAGGTCTATATCCTTCCTATATTGAGGGCTCCAGACCTCACTGCCCAGGCAACCCTCCTTCTCTCTTTTAAATATAAGTATCACATTTCCTATTCTTCAGTCACATGGTATCAGCCTGTATTTGAAACACTCATTAATCGTCCTTGCTAATGCACGTGAAATGTCTCGTTTTGCTTAATACTGTGTTCTGGGAGAGAGACAGTCCTTTGTATTATTTGGTCTTATGAGAATTAGGTTTTGCTGTTGTTCTCAAAGTATTAACACTGTATGTAGGTATGTGGTTCTCGAGGTGTTGTTCCACTCACAGTAACTGGATTACTTCAAAGAGAAGGAAAACAGTTTACAGGACTGATTCTCCAATTCGTATCAGTCAAATACAGCAGTGGTTCAATAGGAACAAAAACATGGCTTACTTAAGCTCCCTAAATTGTCACTACATGAAGCTATGCTAACAGGTAACAGTATGCATTATTGCAATACAAAGAGTTACTTGTCACACAATTTTAAGCCAGCTCCAAGCAATATTGGAATGCAAATTTCAACAGCCAATCTGCTGAACAAAGTCTCCTAAATCTGTATGTACTTATACTGCTGGCACATACTGCCAAATTAAGGAAAGCACTCACATCATTATATAGAATTATAGGTCTATATAGGAAATATTTTATTTAAAATTTGTCTTTCTCCCTTCTTTGTCTCCCTGGAAAACAGGAAGGGAGGAAGAATGTTATACCTCTTCTCGATGAAAACTACCAAAAGGTTTCTGATATTCAGATTTGTGTAAGATCTCCATTCAGGACACTTAATCTTTGAACCAGCAAATTTTCTCAGAATTGCTTTTACCACAGGTTCCATAGAAACCTTGGACTTTTAATTGGAATAAATTTTGGGTAAGTTTTATGAGAAAGTTTTGAATCTAAGTAGAGTTACCATAAAAGAAGACACAACTGTTGATTAGTCTTTGGGTCTAATAGTCCTATGTTTGAAGGCAATGGGAAATATTTACATCAAACTACTGCAAGTGGGAATCCAGAGTATGTTTTATTTTCTATGCAGACCACACTGCACTGTTATGAGGAAGGCAACAAGAGATAACTTTCTAGCACAGTGGAGTAGGTGAAAGCCAAATTTGGCAAGATAAATTAAAAGCTGTAGAAGACAAAGAAGTCTGAGGCAGGGAAAGGACATGACAACCAAAAGCTGAATTGATAGGCTTACAAGTGGAAACTGCCCAAAAATTATGTGATATGACAGAGAAGAGCTGAGCTTCTGTCCCCTCCTGGGAGGTACTGACACATTTTCAGGTTCTCAAACTTGCTTTATCAGGGCACTGTGACATCATGCATTTAGTGTTCTCTGTGATTTGCAGAGAAATAATTATTAGGTCATTAGTTAAATTAGACCCAGATTGCAAAGAGTTACTAACAAAAAACAGATTAAACGAAGTATTTTTTCCTTCTCTTAGACACACTCATGTCAAAGTATCATTGAACAGAGAATTTTTTGCACAGCATTAAATAAATTACCAGAGAACTGGAGATTATACCACTCTCATAAGTGCAGGAATTTCCATTTGGGCAGTAGAAAGTTAATTGAAGAGTGATAATACACAAATTCACTCACATGCTTGACAGATTTAGTATGCTATGGCCTTGATCTTGCAAGTAGATCCTTTCACAGTGTCTTGCAAATCTGTGTTCATAGGTCTTCAGAGAAACTGATAAATCAGTGAAATTTCAACACAAATACATCTACTTCATATATTTTGATGACTGCATTTTGTATTACTGCCTTATTTTATGCTTTCTAAAAGATTTGCACAGCTTTTCTAGTAAAACTTGCTGAAGTAATTGAGATTCAGATAAAGAGATGAGGGGTACTGAGCACACACAAACTGCAGGGAAAGGCTGGTATCTGCAGTGCCAGAGGCTCTTTTATCCTGGATCCAACCAATATATTTCAGTCCCTGCTCATACCTGTGGCTTCCTCCAAGCTGCCTGTTGGGTCCAAGCAGGAGTAGGTGAGAGACGAATTCTTGGACAGTATCCCTTGTGTCCAAGATCTCTATGTGACATCTTTCCTCTGCGGAAATATGGTGGTGGAAAGCATCTGTCCTGTGGCTGTAACAAAGTCCATGGGACCACTACCGCTACCTTCAAGGCCAGACTCTGCAATCTCATCCTGGATTTTCCACAGACATTCAGAATGTAATATTTGATATTTCTGTATTTTTTCATATTTCTTTGTGCTAGGCATGTGGTTTGTGGATCTTGAAACTACACTTTTGTAGTTTGAAACTGGAAACTACATATTTGTGGTCCTTTAACTATACTGTAACCTAGCTTTGCATCTACACAGGGATCACCATACGTACGCTTCTAGCAACCAGCCTTAGTTTTTGGAGGTCGTCTTTGTAACTGCTTCATGCACAGGTAGCATCCAGTAAGAGCTAATTTGATGAGCAAGAACCAGTTGTCTCATACAAAACCAACTTATTTCTTACCTTCATCCAAACCATCTTACTGGACCAGGCCGCTGAACTCCAGCTAAAAGTGACTTTGCCTATTAGGCATCAGCTGCATCCTGTTAGATCTAATAAGTAATTCATTCTTTCTCTCAGTCACCTTTCCTCATTTGTTTTCCTGATTAAATTAAGAAGTAGAAATTTGCCTAAATTAATAATGCCAGTGGTTTCTATTTCACTTGTATTCCATGGCTCTATCTTAAACTTCCAGGCACCGCTTACATACTCCGAAGTTCTTCTCTTTCATATGTCCTCCATTTCCTATGATAAGAAAGTAAAGGAGGCTTTTATGCATGTGGGGAAGTAGAAAATAAGAGTCTGTTGTAATGTTCAAAGTTCAGATGTTCAATAGCTCATGCAGCTACCTACAGATACGTTGCAGCAGCTGCTGAGCTTAGCCCACATGTTTTGTCAGGTGTTTCCTTCTTTCTAACGAAGGAGCCTTCTCTGCAAAAGATCCTGGGTGCATTTTTACGATGCTTAGCATTTCCATGATGAGGAGTGTACTTCCTTATTCTCCTGTATTTTCTACTAGCTCTTAATTTTGGTAATTACATGTTCTCCTTGCATATGGGAGAACTGAAGCTAAGAGTCCCTGAGTTAATACTGTTGCAGAGACGGAAGTAAAATAAGCCAGAAATGCTCTTTCTAAGAAGTAGATAACAGTGTCTCTGTAAAACAGTTCACACAGTTAACAGATTAAGTAATTCAGGTAATAATAGTCATAGCAATAATAATAATAATTTAGGTTATGTCAACTAGAAAAATAAAATCAAGGCAAAATTTTTAAAGACAAAACTTACACAGAAACCTTGTTTAAAAAAAAAAGTTCCTGACTGAAGGAATCATTTGGCTGTTTATGATACTATGAAATTGATGTTTGAAAGTTGGCTTTTATAGATTAGTGGGTTACTGCAAATTCCTGTGATAGGACTTCAAATTCACTCAGAACTGGAACAATTTTCTTTTTTGTCTTTGTCACTTGTTGTCCTTGCTTATGACAGGGGTCAACATTTTTAAGTACAATGATTTGGAAATGTTTGAAGTAAGCTATTGCCTTGTTCCAGTGTGTTAATCAGGACCTTGTAATTAAAAGTAACCTCCCAACAATGAACCAAGGGCTCTATGGCTCTTGGCAAGCGGGTGGTTTGTTGCTGTGTTGTTAAATCATTTTTATGTTACTGATAGAACAGCTTAGCTATCCAGTTTAGCCAAGTTGGCTAAATACCTCACTGTTGCATGCTTGTGCAATACATTAGAGAAAAGGTTAGCATGGAATAGAATACGTCCTGGTGCACTGGCCACTGAGAGAGGAATGATGAATTTTGGGGAACTGGTATCATTCATCAGCAGGGCTCTGACTTTCCAGCCTGTAAAAAATGCTGAGTGAGTTAAATATGCTACTTAACACCTGAATGACAGCATAAAATATGAGTAGCATGTGGAGAAGCTAGGGAAAAATGAAAAAAAGATCAAGAACAGCGTACTTACAAGGAATTAATTACTTATTTATGATTTATTTATTACAGTCATTGAGATTGTTAAAAAACAGGAATCTCTTGTTAGCGGTACAAGAAACAAGTATGACCATCATTTAAATATATGGGCAATAGCCTAGAAACGTAGCTTGCATATATGCCTATACATCCTCCTGCCAAATGCTCTCCCCTTTCACATTCTCTCCTGGAAACCCATCTGTCCTGTTTGTTCCTTCACCTCTTCCAACACTCATGTCCATTGGGCTGGAGGCACCCAGCTCTCAGCACCCTCCAGCAGGATAGGGTTTGCAAACAGGCACAGCATCACCTGGCCAGGAGATTAAAATCAGACCACAGGGAATGCATTTCAGCCAGGGTACCAACCAATTACAGGAACTCAGCAAAATACAAGGATGTGGAAGCCAAAAAATTAGTGACAACAGGAAGGGAGCAGAAAAATTCATGGATGATTGGCCCAACAGAACTAGAAAATACTGTGTTCTTTGTGCAGCCTCTGATTTAGGAAGACTCTAAATTTTAGATTGCTAAAAACTAAAGTAAGATTTTATCTGGAAGAGTGAAATAGGGGGAAAATGTATTCTGTATTCTGTTGCTTCTTGTTCCTGTTTAAGCCCCTTGGAGAGAAGAGAGTTGGTTTGATGGCTTTTTGGTCCAATCTGGTGCAGCAGGTCCTACCTGCATGTTATTAGGTAGGAGAGATGAGATGAGATTCAGAAATCTGGCTCAAAATCTTGTCCAGGATATTTCGCTGCTCATTTCCAGTGTATATGATTTTATTTTAAGTATTGACATCTCATCTGCTATCTTTTAAAATAGATATTTTCTTGTATTTTACCAGCTGCACTTTAACCTGGGTGTTAGAAACTCCTTTACTCACCACTGACAGTACTAATGAGATAATGTCCTTGATGATGGTTTTACATAGTCCTCCTCATGAGACAGTGTCTCATTATTGAAGAACACACATACAGGGCTTTTGCTTTTATGGATATAATCTGCTGCGTGTTTTCTGCATGACAGCATGAGAAAGGGGAAGAGAGAAATGTGTAGGAACTCTTTCGTCTTGTTGCAAAGAAATCAGACTTTCAGGGCAATGGAAAGTGGTGTTTTTTGTGTGCTAACAATAGCACTATCAAAGCAGTATCACTCCCAGGTCCTACAGAGGATATTCCTGTGCTGAGAACTCAATTAGTACATTGGTTTACCTTTGCAGCAGCCAGGTACTCAGCTCATGGGCTGAGGAATTAATCTTCTCAAAGGCTTTAAAATATTGTTAAAAATAAATCAGGATCGCTTAAAACATCTTTTCAGGTGGTGGTTGTTAATCTGCTTTCCTCTGCACCTAGTGTCTAGGCCTAATTGCCTTGTATGACCTGGTGATGAATTGGTCTTATGAATGGTGCTGTGTCTGGATTACTTTGCAATTGCTAGCCTAAATATTTGCAGGGAGGATTTCCCTTCTTAGAGGGCCTGCTTTGTATTGCGTGGAATTGTTAAAACTGAGTTTCCTCAATGTAATTAATACAGCAACATACAGACACGCCTAATTTTTTCTTCTTTTTTTTTTTTTTTTTTAAATGTCTGTTGTTTTTCTGTGTTTTGACTGTAATGAAAGATTTGGCATGAACTAATGGTAAGTGAACTGTTATTCCATTTTTCTATATTTTCAATTTCAAGTTAACAAGAAGTAGTGGATGAACATTCTCCAAAGCCAACTCTCGTATTTACAGAACACATACAGCATGGGAAACACGGGCAAGTATTTCTTGAACTGTTTTGTTACCAGCCTAAACTCATATCACTAGTACGAACATATGACTCCTAGCAGTGTGTTTGGTGTTCAAGCCTTCTTCAGCCTGGGTGAGACTGCTGGCAGTGGTTGTAAAAAGTAATAGTAGTTTTCAGAGAGGGAATGGTCCTCTGAATATGTAGCAGATTTCCAACTAGTAAGGCATAAATTCTGCCATTAATTTTACCAGATGCTAAGATGTCACATGATTGAAGTCTTGGTCATCATGGGGAGCTTAATCCATTCCCATAACTGCCAGAGGGACAACACAGCAGGGCACAAGCAATCCAGAAGGTTTCTGGAGCGTATTGAGGATAACTACGTAACACTGGTGACTGAGAAGTCAATGAGGAAAGGTGCTCTGATGGACATCCTTACACTTACAAACAAGAAGGATCTGGTTGAGCGTTTGAAGGCTGGGAGCAACTTTCGTTGTAGTGACTAAGAGTGATAGAGAACAAGATCCTGAGAGGAAGAAACAGGGCAAGCAGCGGGATCACAGCCCTAGGCCTCAAGAGAGCTGATTTTGGCCTCTTCAGGAAACTGCTTGGAAGATTCACATAGAAGAACATCCTGGAGAGAAGAGAGCTGGTTGACTTTCAAAAATCACCTCCTCCTCCCAGCTCAAGGATGGTCCAGTCCCACAAGCAGGAGATCAAGCATGGCAGGAGGCCTGCATGGATGAAATCCTGAAAGAACTCAAACATCAAATGGAAACATATGAGAGTGTTTTGGGATAATGTGGCAGGGTTTTGGCAGCCAGGGGTTGCATGGTGGCCTTTATGAGGAGAGGCTGGGTCTGCCCCATGCCTGACACAGATGGTTCCAGCTGGCACTACAATGGATCCACTGCAGGACACAGCTGAGCCCATCGGGGAAGCTGGTGGCGCCCCTGGAAAATCCTACTTAAGAAAGGGGCAAAATACTGTGTAGACAGTGAGGAGAGGGAAAACAGTGGGACAAACAGCCCCATAAACACCAAGGTTAGAGAGGAAGGGGAAGGAGGTGCTCCAGGTACTAAATCATCCCCCTGCAGCTCCAGTGTGGAGCAGGTGTCCACACTGCAGGGCATGGAGAGGACTAACTTGGAGCAAGTGGGTATTTCCTGAAGGAACTGTGGCCCTTTGAAAGCCCATATAGGAACAGGTTCTCTTAAAGGAGCTGTGGCTCATGAAGGAGCCCTGCTAGAGCAGGTTTATCCTGAAGAACTGAAGCCCATGGAGATGACCCATGCTGGAACAGTTCTTTAAGGACTGCAGCTCATGGAAAGGATGCACGCTTGAGCAGAGGAAAAGTGTGAGGAGAAAGAAGCAGCAGAGACGAACTGCAATGGACTGACCAGAACTGACCAAAATCCCTCATTCACCGGTGTCACTCAGGCAGGGGTGGGTAGAAGATTGGGGATGAAATAATGAAGCTGAAGCTGAGCCTGGAAAAAAGAGACAGATGGGAAGAAGGTGTTGTTTTACTTTGCCTTCATTTCTCACTGTCCAAATCTATTAAAATTGGAATAAACTGAATTCATTTTACCCAAGTGGAGTCTGTTTTGCCCCTGACAGTAATTGACAAGTGATCTCCCCAATTTGTCTTGACCTATGAGATTTTCATCTTACTTTCTCCCCCTGTCCTGTTAAGGAGAGGTAGTGAGAGTGGTTGTGTAGCCAGCCAAGTAGCAAGCCAGTGGTTGTGTAGCCAGCCAAGCAGGAGGAGGTGACCGAGAAGAAATGCAGAGACACTGTCCAAACATGTAGGGATGGGGCTAGGAAAGGCAAAGCCCATTGGGAATCCAATCTAGTGAGGGACATAATGGACAACAAAGAAGTACATGTGTATCAGCAGCAAAAGGAAGACTAGAGAAAATGTGGGCCTACTGCTGAATGTGGCAGGGCACCTGGAGACAAAGGCGCTGGAGAAGGCTGAGGTATTCCATGCATTCTTCACCTCAGTCTTTACTGGTAATACCAGCCTTCAGCAATCCCAGGCCCTGAGTGGGAACACATGGAGAAAGAAAGGCATACCCTCAGTAAGGATCAGTTCAGGGAACATTTAAATAAAGCTGAACGCTGAAGTCCATGAGACTTGATGGGATGGATCTATGAAGGCTGCGCAAGCTGGCTGATGTCCTTGATGTCATTGCAAAGCCAGTCAGGATGATCTTTGAAAGGCTGTGGTGAGTGGGGGAGGTTTCTGAGGACTGGAAGAAAGTACATGTCACTCCTGTCTTCAAGAAGGGCAACAAGGAGGATCTGGGGAAGTACCGGCAAATCATCCTCAGCTCAGTGACAAGATGGAGATGGATCAAATCTTATTGGAAGCAATTTCCAAACGTATGAAGGACAAGAAAATTATTTGGAGTAGTCAAGATGGATTTACAAAGGAGAAATCATGTTTGATCAACTTGATAGCCTTCTACAACAAAATGACCAGCTCAGTGGACAAGACAATAGCAGTGGATTTTAGCAAGGCATTTGGCGCTGTCTCTGATAACTATAGACAAACTGATGAACTATGGACTAGGTAAGTGGATAGTCAGGTGGATTTAAAACTGGCTGAACTGCTGGGTTCTAAGACTTGTGATCAATGGTATGTACATCTGGAAGCCGGTCACTAGTAGTGAGCCTTGGTGGTCAATACTGGGGCCAATACCATTTGACATCTTCATTAATGACCTAGATGATGGGACAGAGTGCACCCTCAGAACATTTGCAGAGGATACAAACTGCGAAGGAGTATCTGATATACAGACTATAGACATAGGACAAGAGGCTGAGAGAGCTGGAGAATAGAATGTTCAACCTGAAGAACAGAATGCTCAGCGGGTTCTTATTAATGTGTGTAAATACCTGATGGTAATGAAGAGATAAAGAGGATGACTCAGACTGTTCCATCTTTGGAGACCCCGAAAAACTCCATTTAAAACTTGACAGGACATTGCTCTGAGCAACCTGCTCTAGCTGATCCTGCTTTGAGCAGGGGAGTTGGACTAGATGATCTCCAGAGGTGCCTTTCAACCTCAACCCTTCTGTGACTCCTTGACTAGCAGGTACTTAAATCTAGACTCCACCCAATTGGATGCTTGTTCAGTTTCTGTGATTAGATCTCAGTAAACCAGATATTTGTAAACCTCTTTGTCACAATTCCAGACAGTAATATTTTTTTGGGGAAAAGGAATTTATTTTCCATTGAGGTGTATTCACTCTATTTCTGCTTTGAGTTGAGTAGGTAACATATGCACCTGATTCACACTGATTTTTGGAAAAATATGCTTTCATAGTTTATAGTACCAACCTGGATACAGCAGAATAGAAGTAGTACGGTGCAATATTGCACTTTACAAATGAAGTAATTAAGCTTGGACAGTTGTGATTTCTTGCTAATTTTGAACCAGGTGATTCTGACTGGTCGATTACTGGCTTGATGGAGATTCTTCGGCCTGTTTTGGTTACTTCTGCTCTCATCATCTCTGGAGAATTGTATTACATAAATTCTTTATACAAGTTTCTTCTATTTTTTGTTCTTTTTTTTTTTTTTTTTTTTTCCTGGAGATTATTCTCCTTAATATCTTCACCAAAACCTGAACACTGCTTTTGTATTTTGACTGCTTCACATTTTGGATGTCAAGCATGTCAAATCATCAGTTCAAAATCTGAAATACTCAAAATTTAAAGGAAATTTCTGAAACAACCTTTGAAAATACTATAAGAGGCATAGCATATGTTTCACACGCAGGAAAGGTTTAACGTATTCAAGTTTTTAAAGTACTTAGAGACTCTGAGATTGCAGGTGCAATTGAGGTACAAATATAATGATCTATTGTTCTCTAAGCAGGAACCTCATCAAGGTATTTCAGTTACTGAGTTGCCAAAACTGAACTGGACTTTGCTACCAGTCTTGCAAGAAAGTTAAGCTTCATATAGCTCTCAAACTTAGGTCTATCTTCCATAACAGTGTATGATATCCTACACATAATCAAGGTTTCATGGGCAGGAATACCAGAAAGCGCAATAAAAGACATTTGTAAAATTTGTGACTCTGTTGTTCATTAGTTTTATTTTTCCTGTGTGATATGGATCTTTCTCTTTGCACTTGTCTGGAGATTGAGTTCTGCCACATAGTATTATCTGCATTTCAGTTTCTCCTAAAATTTCAAACCGCATAGGAAGAAGTGGTATTTTCTGCACTTCTTCCCCACTCCAGGACCATAATTAAAATCAACATACATTGAACAACATCATAGATGAGCACCCCAGTGAGGGATTTGAGACAAAGAAAATTACTTGGACATAGCCTTTAATCTTTATTTAAAGCCTGATAGGAGCAGATGAAAGTCCCCTTAACTTTAGTGGACCTTGTGTCTGATTCAGAGGGCTTAAAATGATGAAAGCCCAGCCTTGCATGAGAAGAGCATGGCAACAAGGAGCTTGGTTTCGCCTTTGCACTGAAGGCTTTGAGCACAAGTCAAAAACTGGGGAGTTGTAGTTCTCTTTTTATACTCTCATGGAGTTAATTTTCTTGGTACTGAGATTCCAGCAGAGCTTTCAGCTAAAATGAATGTAACTAATAATTGGAATTTCTAATTGGGAATTCAATAATATCTGATTTGCAAATTGTCGTATGAGACATATATGAAGCCTCATACTTAATTGTAAATTATTAATTAAGTTTTGAATATTATCTATCTTGGATGTGTTAATCTATTATTAAGCAAATCTCTTGGCATTTCTATTTTTAAGAAATTAATGTAATACTGCCATTGAAAATTCTCCTTGTGATTATTCATAGAATAATGCCAAGAAACCTAAGGCAGAAATTAATTTATCTTTGACTGAATATTGTCTTCCATTCAGGGCTGTAGTTATTCTCCATGTCCTGCGACTCTAATTCAGAAAAAAAATGCAGTTGGAAGTTTCTATTTCTTCTGGGCAGGAAAAGAGAAGATGGAATCACATCCTAGCAGATCTTCTGTTATATATTATTTTGGCTACCGTATAAGAAGGGATATATTGGATGGAGCTGTATTGGTCTTTCTGAATGGAGAGCAAAAAGCTGGGGGCATTCCACTTTTTTGCATGGTGATGCCAGGCTCTGAGGATACATGTGGGTCTCTAGGAGAGTGTAGTTTCTCCCTCTGTACATCAGGCAGCAGAAACAGTGCAGCACAGGTCCCATCTTTCCCTCAGGGGTATATCTGTGCCATTCTGCCACTGGAATAACTCAGCTCCGCACCTGCAGTGCCTCCTGCATATCCAGGTGCTTTCCTGTGGCACTTCACAGCTCCCAAAGACATAATTACACCTTTGATTTCTGCCTCTTTCATTTGTTACAGTAAATGACCAGGTAGGACCAGGTTTGACTTTGGCGTTTGGTTCTGCTGCTGACACCTGCAAATACTAGAGCTGGGTGGTAAAGTTTGGAGGGTGGTTGTTATTTTCATTTTTTGTGGATGTGTATTTAGCATATGCCTTTCTGGGTCATCCATTTTGTCAGGTGCAGCTTGCCCGGGGTAGGCTCCAGCTGATAATAACCACCTCACAGTTTACACAATATTTAACTAGAAGTCTGTGGCTACAACTTTAGGTTATTTCTTTCTTGGCTCCTTGATTTTACTTTCATCAGAATGCTCACCAAACTTTTGCTTTCATATGGTAAATGTGTAGGAATGCTGCATAGAAGACTATTCAGCACAAAATTTTAATGAAACGCTCCTATAAATGTGCTTGCTTCTTTCGTTGCAGTTATTTAAAGTGTATGTTTAACTTGCTGATTTCACACACCGCTGTGCAGCTGTTTGTTATATATTAACTTAAGACTCAATCCCGCGAGGTACTGACTGCTTCTGGATCCTGCTAAGCCCCTTTCACTCCCAGGAGCATTGAAGGGCTTACAGGGTGCTCAGCACCTCACAGGACTGATCCCTGAATCCAGGCAAAACCAAGATCTTTCAAACACCAAACAGGTTTTCTGGAACAAGGTTCATACTGTAACTGGTTAATATTCTGTGCAATGGGTTTTCATACGTTTAGATAAAATCTTATCCAGAACAACAGATCTCGTAGTTAATGGCTGCTGGAAGACATAAACGTTTAGGTATGTATGGAGATAATTAATTGAATTTTACAATTACAGTTTTATTAGATGTTGCGGGAAACCATGGCTGAGACTAATATTTGATCTTTTACGTGTTGGCTGCAGCATGCTTTGCCCCTCTCTTAAAGTGTATGTGGTTTTTAGAGCTGCCGATAATCTGTGCAGTTCATCCACCAAGGCCATTTGGGCATTGCTCATCCCTGCGCTGACGTGCTGGGCAATGGGGCGCTTTGTCCCCTGCAACTGCAAGGGGATCCAGGGGAAATACTTAATGGCCAGACGTCTCTTAGTGAGACCAAGATGTGGTGTAGCCTGTACAAACTGTAGCAATTATTACTTTCTCTGAAACATGTTTTGTGAGAAAAGTGTGGCATTGGTTAGTGTGGTAAATTCAGGTGTATTTGGCACAGAAAAAGTGCTGTAACATACTGTTTCTAAATAGTTATTCTCACTTTTTTTATATGCAGACAAAGACTATAATCTTCCATTGTTTGAAAGGAAAAACACAGGACCTTTAAGTAATGAGGTTTAATTCCATCTACAAACAAAGAAAATTACTTCCAAAAAGGCAGCCCCTGCCTTCCCTGTTCAACACCCTGCCATGCTCAGCAAGCAAGGAGGTGCTTTTTGATTTTCATCCTGCTATCCCCTCCAAATGGTGGGAATTAGGAACTAAAAACTAAACCTGGATTTTGCTTTCAGATTTATACTTAAGGTTGGGCAGAGAGCAAGGTGCAGTTCTGTTCCATGGACTGTTGGAGGAATCTTTAATTCAAATACGCTTGTGTGCTAATAACCGTATCTTTTCAAAATAAGCAATCACACTGTTGGCCTTCGGCCTCACTCCCACAAGTCAAGTGTCAGTTGCACACTCATTTACATGTGGATTATCTCTTGAGATTGGTGTGATTTTAAGCATGCCATAGCAGAGAATTACATACGTAAAACGTTTGCAAGATCATGGCTCTGGTGATATAGTCTAGCTGAAATCAGAGTATGAAATCAGTAAGTAAACAGAGGATTAAGCAACTCACTGATTGCTAGTTTGCTTGGAGTAATGGCCGTCAAGATGGGTGCTGTGCTTTTCTGGGGAATAAGCAAAAAATTCAAACAGAGCTGAGCTTTTAGGACTCTTTCGTAAATTAGAGAGGTTTCTGTGGAACTTTAACCACAATTAGCTAAGCTAGCAATGCTAAGAACTTAAGAGTTGTTTACCCATTAAAAGAAAGTGGGGAAATAGGTAGAAGTTTATGGGAACAAAAGTGGACTGTTGATGCCAGGGAAGTATTTTCCAAAACTTTCAGCATAGGATGAAGGCACCACATGATCCCGTGTAAGAATACTGCAGCAGAAAGCAGTCACAAGTACTCTATATCCTCCCTGGGAAAACGGCTGCTGTTTAGGGGAAATGAGGCTGGGGTTGGTTGTATGCTAATTCCCTTTCATTGCTATGTGTTAGCAAAGCTGTTTAATACTTGCTGTAAAGCCTGGATTTCACTCTTCTCTCTTTTAATACCAGGTTAAATCTGGAATAATAAGCTCTCAAAAGCTTAGAGGTTCCAGTAAAATGAGATTTGGCTAAAAATTACATGCTGGTTTCTACTAGTAACAGTGCTGTAACTTTGGTGCCCTAAGCAATGAGAGAAGTAAGACTGGAGAGGAAAGAGAATATGCTTCATTTAGGATGTTGAATGATTTAGTAGAAGTTGCTATGTCTTACTGCAAATCTTAGAAAGGATTTATTGCTCCAGAGAGCCTGACCTCCCTCTGTCCCCCTTTTCTCAGACTTGAGAACAATGAAGAAAGTAATAGTCAATTTTGAACCATTTCCAATAGTTTGTATGATATATTTGGTGTAAGTCAGGATAAAGAATACTGTGCATTGAACAGGATGGCGGTTATTTCAGTGCTTCTCAGAAATATCTGATTGAGGGCTGGACACAGAACGGGAGCTGTTTATCAGCTGAACGATAGCAGGATTTCTGGTAAATTAATCATCTTCTCGTGGCCTGGAATGGTGAAGTATAAAGCTGACACTACAGTCAGCTGAAATTGGCTTGTTATAAAGGTGCACCTCCGACTCGTTAAAAAAAAAGGTTCTGGAATGCATTTGTCTGTGAGACTTCAGGACTTTCAGAGTTAAAGCTTTCATGTAAACTTGTCCCTGCTAGGAAAATTACCAGATGCTGACAGGGGGTGTCACCAGTGGCTCAGCTGAACATATGCTGCATATGGCTTGGCTGCAAGGGCTGGACAGGGAGGCTGTGTCCCCTGCCGCCACAGGGACTGGTGAAAACAGGTTTTAAACTGGCTGGTGTCAGCATAACACAAAAGCTTTGCCTCTAAACAGTGTTCATCCTACCAGTGAGACCGAATAACTAATCAGACGTAGATTGGCCTGCCAAAATTTTTGCTGCGTCATAAAAGAGTTCAATCACATCTTTACTGAGCTATTTTAAGTATGATATTTTTTGAGGTATAGAGAAACCCTATGTCCTTGCACTGGGACTGTATTGTGTTATTTCTGTGGGGAAGCTGGAATTGAAACTGGAGCAGAAATTAAATGTAAAATGGGTTGAAATATCTATTTATCTTAATGATTGATTTTAATCTCTGAATTTGACATAGCAGCAGAAATTAAATTAATCGTTTTCTGGAGAAAGTATATTTCCTGTTTGGGATGCTGCCACAGAATTTGCATTTATTTGTGTCTCGTTTGTGAACAGACACCCACCCAGCACCACCACCCACACACCGACCTCACACCCACACGTCCTGGCACCCTATGCCTTTGAAACACAACACACAGGGAGTAAGTTGTGGGACCTTCTGCATTTCCCCAGCCCTTTTCAATTCACAGTACTCCTGGGCAGCTCCGGAGACAGATCTCAAGCCTGGAGCTATTTCAGGACTCCCGTTGCTTGTGAAAGGAGGAGTTTCCACTCTCTTTCCTGTGCCTTCCTCCCAGCCTGTGGATGCTTACTTCCACCTCCTACCCTGCAACAGCTCGGGTGCAGCCAGGGGAGCTGGTTCAACTCACAGCCTGGCAGGAAAAAGCAGAAGGGAGGTCCAGCATCTCTCCCTTTAGGTGGTAGCATGCTCTTAGACTGGCTGGAGCCATCACTTCTACTTTTATGGAGACCAGGTAGGTCGAAGGAGATAATGTGAACAGGACAAGGTTGTCTATGGGGAGCAACAGCATCTCTGGGTCAGTGTGTGAGAACAGGAGAGGGCAAAGCAGCTCTTCCCATCCTGGCACAGAAAGCTTGCTGAATTATGTCATGAAAAGCGAGAAGTGGGCAGAGATCTGACTGAGATAGTTAGTATCGCCTGAGCAAAACACACCCCTAGGTCAGAATTGATGCAACCTGCCTCCCTTTCATACTGCAGCTGGAAATATAGTTCACACCTCCAGCTCAGTATTTTAATTATGTACCCCAGCATGTTGAGGGGATGGCTGCAAAGGTATCTCTCACTAGATTTTCTTAACCCAAAGTTTAATGAGGCCTTTTTAAAAAAGGGCAGTGTGACTGACAGAAATTGAAGCGTCCATTTTGCTGTTTGCGCTGTTTGGACAAAGGCAGCTCACCAATGTAAATTAACTTGTGTAGTAAGAAAATACGTAATTTTTCAGATTCAGAACTACCCTGTACTCTTACAAGACGTAAATTATTAGCCAGATCTCCAAACTCCAGTTTAGAAGATTAATGGACCATCACCAAAATAGGCAATTGAGTCTTGAAACGGGCACTTTAGTCTCAACTCCTTTCAAAAAGCTGAACTTTAGGGTTTGTCTTCTGTATGGCTAGATAATGGATTGTGTTCTTTGTGTGTACACTTTTTATAGCTCTCATCACCATAAGCATCAAAGTGTCAGAGGAGCATTGATGGATTTGTCCTTGCAGGCCCATAGGTTACAAGGTACTACTCCTATCATCACTTATTTTACACATATGGCACTTAAGCTGAGAAAAGTATGCTGAACTGCCAAGGTCAGAGCGAAACAAAATCCAGAATCCCTCTTCCCCAGCCATAAAGACATCCTTCCTGCCTTAGATGGGAGTTTCATTTTTTTTCAGATGATTTGCCATTACTTTCAGGGCTATTAAAATCCAGAGTTGTTTAACCTCTACTCATGGGAATATGGGTGTAGGAGCCATAAAGGCCTCTTGAGGCACTGGTTCCTGTACCTCCCTGTTTCAGAAGATTATGCCATTTGGTACCTTAGATATACATAACTAACTTGCTAATTAGCAGTGTCAGGCTAATTAAGTTAGGCTTTCTTCTGTGCTGTACTAATAGGAAGACAGTTGCCTGATTCCAATATTCTGGTCTTTAAAAATCTTCTTCTGATTTCCCACCAAAATCTTTATAAACCATGCAAAGAGGTAGATTGATAACATGGAGGAGTATTAACCAGAAAGTGCTAAGAATCTTTTCCTTCCTTTGTGGTCAGCTTGTCAGCTTTGCCACTTTGAAATGGTTAAAAAAACTCTTAACAACCTCCCAAACCCAGAAATCTAACAGAAATGTAGACAGAATGTTTCCACTGGTTTCCAGCCACTGGAAACCTCTGCTAGCCCAAATAAGCATACATTCACTAGTTTTTAGGGTCTCCAGTAGCACAAATAAACTGCGCCAATCCTGCCTAGTGCCCTCTGCTTATACCTGTAGTGTATCTGAATGACTAATTTGTGGAGCTGCAATATCTTACAGGGGCAGTCAATGTGTATTATTCATATTGATTCTTAAAAACAGTTATAATATTACAAATAGCATCGGGTTGCAAGAGATTTCCTTGACTGTCCTGGTGATAAAAGATGGCATTTAGTATGTATGGCTGTTTTTAACAGGATCAGTAAGGTAGCCCAAAATTTATATGATTCCATGTCCAGACACTCAGTTCAAGTGGGCAGCATCTTTAAAATCAGGTAACTTATTTTCCTGCCAAAATAAACAGACAGTTTGCTTATATTTAATCACCGTATTTAAAAAAAAATACTTTTGATTTTAGCGTTAATAAAGAAGAAGGTAAGTAGTTACTGCAGCACCAGAGAAAGAGAGGGAAGACTATTAAAGGCGTACCATTGCTTTGACATTTTCAGGCAGGCTACATTCAGAGCATGTATATTATTGAAATGGCTCCACATGCAAATGTTGTAGCACTTCACTGGTATCCACTTTCTTCAAATTGCTTTTTTCTAGCTTTTCCATTCTGTAGGATTTTGGATAGAGCAAATTCAAACAAAAAGTAGACGTTGTTGACAAACTAGGGGTAGAATTAGCAAGAAGGATTTTTTTTTGTTTGTTTTGTTTTGTTTTCTTTTGAAAAATAAAGCAAAACACAGTAGGGAGAGTAATTCAATCTTCTGGCACAAGAAATGTGCCCATGAATGTTAATTTAGTTCAGACGGTAACAAAGACAGGAAGTTTGCCATTGTGAAAAGAGACTAAACAAGGAAAAGTATTGATACTAATGGAAAAAAAAGCCTGTGTGGTTGGTGAAGCACAGGCATCAAGACCACCTAGAAGCCTCCACTGATTAACAACAACAAACCCTGATGCTTCCCCCTAGATGCTACCTGTTTCTACTTTTTTTTTTAATCCTAATGAAATATTCATCTTTCTGACTGCATGAACATATCAAAAGCCATAATTGTTCAGGGCTTTTTGCCCTGGCCAGCCCCAAGTTAACTAAGGTGCGCAGCTGCACTACAACCAGTCGGGTACTTCTGTTGCATCAGGCTGGGCCGATTATTCTACTGAGACCTGTTATTTTATTATAATAAGCATCCAAAGCAAAGTGAACTTATATAACGTTGCATAATTTCTACTGATGTGGCTTCATTCCTAATGAAGTCCACTATCTGCTTCACTTTTAAAGTATTTGCATGTTTTCTGATATCTGATGGACACCATCCAACACCTCTGTGCTATCAATGTATCCCTGCTCCCTTCAGCACAACTGAATGATTTTTTAAGTGAGGGTTGGGTGCTGCTTGTGTTTCTTTGTTGAGCCCAGGGAGGAACACCATTGCCCAAAAATCACACAAACCCATGCACAGCACTTCGCTATGGCTCACACACAAAAATGAATTAAGTATGCCATCTCCCCAGCCCCTGGCCTGAGTGGGGCAAATAACCACTGCAGGTGGTCCTCAGCCCTCAAACTCTTCATGGCCTTCATTTTCCTGTGTATTTATTCTTCCACTGACTTATTTTGGCCTCCTGGTCGTATAAGAAAGCACCTTCATATCCTCAGGTAATTTAGGAAGACAGCAGTTTTGAATAGAGAGGATGGGATGGCAGAGTGATTAAGTGGGTGGGGAAGAAGGTTGATAAAGTGCTCTTAATAGTCACTTTGACATGCTATTATTTTGAACAAGGAAAATAAATACAGAATGGCTGTAGGGCCATTAGATGCTCAGCTGTGATGTAGGAAGGAGTGGTAGCTAGAGCGGAAAAGGAAGAGAAATCAAATGGCTGCAGAGTGGGACAATCCTAACTTCTGTGATCACACCCTTTCCTCCACAGTCCATATCATTTTAATGTACAACCATCTAGCAGAAAATCTAATACCAGTCTTTTTTTTTTTTTTCAAGACAAAAAGAAAAATATATGGGGTATAGGAAAAAAAAAAAAAAAAAAAAAA